>APFE031033529.1:0-31101 GCA_000404065.3 Pinus taeda
CCGGGTTAGGACAAGAATTCTGGGCAGAGGCGGTGGATATTGCATGTTACTTGGTCAACAGTCACCCTTCATCAGCGTTGGAGGATAAGACTCCACAAGAAGTATGGACTGGTAAGAAACCCTCTCTTTCACATCTGAGGGTATTTGGATGTGATGCATATGTACATGTTCCAAAGGAGAAACGAACCAAGTCTGATAGTAAATCTGAAAAGTGCATCTTTATTGGGTATAAGGATGGTTTAAAGGGTTATAAGCTTTGGAACCCAGTCACACAGAAGGTTGTGTATAGTCGAGATGTGGTGTTCAGAGAGGTGAAGAATGTTATTAAACATGAAGTCCAACCAAAGGAACCTGTGAAGATAGAGTTTGAACTAAAGGAGGAAGAATCAGACTCTGCAGCAGAGGAGGAATCAGAAGATGAAGAGCCACAAACTCTGGCTGTGAGAAGATCAGTTTGAGAAAGAAGTCAACTAGAAAGGTATATTCCATCTGCTTTCTATTAAAATTTTGCTTTGTCTGTCATTGATGATGATCCCAGAACTGTGAAAGAAGTAGTGGATTTAGAGGATGGAAAAATCTGGAAAGAGGCCATGGTTGATGAAATGGCATCTTTGCACAAAAATGAGGCTTGGGACCTGATGGAGTTGCCGGATGGAAGGAAACCCATTGGCAGCAAATGGGTGTTTAGAAAGAAGACAAATGAAAAAGGGAAGGTGGAGAAATACAAAGCTCGGTTAGTAGCAAAAGGTTATTCCCAAGTGCCGAGAATTGATTTTGGTGATATTTTTTCTCCTGTTGCCAAGGTAACTTCTATTAGATTACTTTTATCTATTGTTGCTGCTTTTGATTTTGAGGTAGAACAGATGGATGTGAAGACAACATTTCTTCACGAGGATTTATTTGGAAGAGGAAATCTACATGAAGCAACCTGAAGGCTTTGCAGTGAAGGGTAAGAAAGAACTGGTATGCAGGTTAAAGAACTCTCTATATGGGTTAAAACAGTCACCAAGGATGTGGTATCAGAAATTTCATACATTTATACGGGGACTTGGCTTCACCAGAAGCAAAGCAGATCACTGTTTGTATTTTAAATTAATTGGTGACCGTGTTATTTATTTGGTCTTGTATGTGGATGATATGTTGCTAGTTGGAAATGACAAAGAATTTATCCAGGATTTGAATACCCAATTGTCCTCCAAATTCGACATGAAAGATATCGGTGCTGCAAACTATATTTTGGGCATGGAAATTAAAAGAGATCAGGCAAAGAGGAAGCTCTGGTTAAACCAGAGGAAGTATGTCGAGACAATATTGCAGAGGTTTAATATGCAGGATAGTAAACCGGTGAAGGGTCCTATTCCTGTAGGTGTGAGGTTATTTGCTGAACAGTGTCCCAAGACACATGAAGAGGATAGGACATGTCCCGTGTTCCATATGCAAGTGCAGTCGGTAGCTTGATGTATGCCATGGTCTGTACTAGACCAGACATTGCACATGCAGTGGGAGTATTGAGCAGGTTTATGTCAAAACCAGGGAAGGAGCACTAGACAGCATTGAAGCGGGTTTTCAGGTATTTGCGTGGCACTAGTGATTATGGTTTGTGCTACCAAGGAAGACCAGGATTGGACAGAGTGTTGGATATCCGTGGCTTTGTTGATGCAGACTGGGCTGGAGATCTGGATCAGAGAAGATCTACAAGTGGGTATGTGTTTAACCTATTTGGAGGTTCAGTCAGTTGGATGAGTAAGAAACAATCTGTAGTGGCACTATCAACTACAGAGGCAGAATACATGGCAGCCACTCATGCAAGCAAGGAAGCCGTTTGGTTGCAGAGATGTGTTCAAGTATGGGGTTGGTACAGGGAGCTATAAGGATAGACTGTGACAGCCAAAGTGCAATTTTCTTGGCAAAGAACCCTGCTTATCATTCAAAGACAAAGCACATTGATGTTCAGTATCACTTTGTGAGGGATATGAATAGAGACAAAAAGGTGTTGCTGGTAAAGGTGGACACTTTAAAAAATACTACAGATGCATTGACAAAAATCTGTGAGCTCTGAGAAGTTCTCCTGGTGTAGAGAAACAATGGGCATTTCAGGGATGGAAAAATGACTAAGCTCTCCTGTGGCCCCCCTGTGGAAAGAAAACAACAAGTGGGAGATTGTTGGGTTGTGTTATATTCTTTCCATGACTAACCTACGTAGTGAACCGGCGGGTTAGAGGGGGGGCAGAGCCCCCCCCTTCGTTGCGCTGATTGTGCAGCGGGGGGGTTAGAGGGGGGGCGGTAGCCCCCTTGTCTGGGGTGTTTGAGGGGGCGGGTAGCTCCCCTCTATGGGGTTCAGGGCAGCGCCCCGAGAAATTTTTTTTTAGACCCTATATTAGGTTGGGCGAACCTACCTATGGTTTTTCGGTCCATGGTTTTGGACGCGTTGGTTTTTCGGTCCATGGTATTGGATGCTTCGACATGTATAAATATGTATTGTAACATTCAAAGGAATATAATGAAAAATCAAGCTGGTAGTCTCGATTTTGGTATCCAACGGGAAATCTCTGTGTATATGTGTTTTATGTGTTATGCTCTTGCATTTTTATTTTTCTTGTGATTTAGAATTCATATGCAGGTAATTTCTATACACGGTTAAAACCTACAGGCACATGCATGTGGTTTTTTGGTTATGATCTATCAATGGCATGGAGCATTGCTTGGATTGACAGTGGATTCCATAGGCTTGCAATTTCCTGGATAGCCATGGATTTTTTGGGTTTATTTCCTTCTTTGTTTTTGGTTGGTTCTCCTGTTTCCTTAACATGTCTTGAGTTGTTAGTTCCATAGCCTTGGTTGGTTGGACAAATGCTCTGGAAGCCCTATAACAACTTGGGTTGAGTTAATTGCTTTGGAAGCCTTTGTTGGAAAAATTATATGGAAGCCCTTGGTGTGTTGAGCTACTAGTCTTGGAAGAATTGGTTGGACAAACTCTCTAGAATCCCAATGAAAGTTGTGGGTTGCGTTACTAGTCCTAGAATCCTTAGTTGGAAAAAACGCTCTAGACCCCTAGAAGGTTGGGACAAAGTTCAATATGATGATGGTTTTGTGATGTCCAACCCTTAGGTGGAACCATTGTTTGATGGGTTGAGGTGGTTTGGACTATCGAAGCCCTCGATGGTTTTGATTGATTTGTTTTATGAGATCCCACATACATCCCTCGAATATGGCATGGAGGTGAATGGCTGGAAAGAGACTTGGCTTAGCCATTCTATGGTCGGGTGGAATGTGGAAGTCCCATCCCAGGTTTGGATTTTTCATCATTAATATGAGGTTAATTCTCATTGTATTTTTATAATTATTATATTGGTTTATTTGTGGATCATATGGCCATGATTTCATTGGTATTTATACTAGTATTATGTTGGTTATGTATGAGTTTTATGACAGTAGCCATGTATGGCTCTCATCATGTTTTTACTTGTAAATGAATGAACAATGTATCTATGACATAATGGATGAAATGGTAGTTAGTGTGTTGAGGCATCAATTCCGTATAGCAATTCTCAGCTAAGTATGAGACCCATATTCTCAGATCTATTATTTCCACTTGTAGATTACATATTTGTGATATGTTTGACAAAATTCATGTCATGGCTAGTACAGGTACAATTAAGGTTTTGTTTAAGTAATTGCATTTGTGATATCATTTCCTTGTTATCTTACTATTTTAAAGGTGTGATTCAATTATGGGTAGTGGCCTAGCCTCTAGGCCTGAAAAAGTGGCTCAAAGCTCAGGGACGTTGGCACAACATTGAGAAAAATAGTCCCTAGAAGTTGGCATGCCTATAGAATGGGAGCTTCCAAAGCTCTCTCGACATTGGCAGACCTATATCATGGGAGCATCCGGGGGTCAAGTGGTCTAAAATTGTAGTGGGACTGAGGGGTTGGTTGGGAGACAGGTTGGGATGGTTCTTACGAGTCCTGTTGTTGATGTTGAAGGTCTATATGGTGTGTTTCCATTGGTTCAACTTCCTTAATGTTACTTATGAGGTCGAATCATATAATAGTAACTTATCATCACATGTTTACCCCATTTGGCTTGTTACCGAGGCAGATATGGGAGGAGGGTGTTAGAAAGCGGTATCAGAGCATGATTCACTCCTCAGACTCGATGGGTTGTGTGTTGGTCATGAATTAATGTCGATGGAATATGTGTTCCTTATCCGCGTAGTCCATGTGCTTATTGCATTTGCATGTTGGTGATCATGGTTGTAGTGGTGTCACCATGAGAAGGTTGATGGTTTTGTTGTGGGATGTGTCGTCATGAGTGTATGGTTGTATATGCATTGTTATGCATGCATTTTCATGGTTATGGTTATGCATGTATGATATATTAAACATGCATTGTGAGTTCATTGTATGCAATTAGGTCATCATTATGATAGTGGTATGTTAGGAAGCTAATGTGTTCACTGAGATAGAGGAGGAGATGTAGAGTGTCAAAGTGAAGTTTCAACTTTGGACCTCAAGGAAAGATTATGTCATCATATAGGTATTGTATGTTTGATATGTAGGTATCTTAGTTAATGGATTTTCATATGCATTAGGTTTATTTACATGTCTATTGATGTTATGGTTACATACATGATAGATGCTAGTCAATGTTTGTAGTCATATGATAGTAACTTGTGGTTGTATGCATTTCTATTGTTGTTTTATGTTAGATAACTTGAGGATTTCGTTATATGTTTTTGATGAGTATGTTATAGGTTAACTTGTTGTTGTTATATGATATTTAGCTTGATGATTATGCTATATATTTTTGTTGAGTATGTTATAGGTTAAATTTTTGTTGTTATATGATAGTTAGCTTGATGATTAGGTTATATGTTATTGATGTTCATGATATATAACTTGTTGTTGTTATATGCTAATAATGTGATGATTAGGGTTATTGCATTTGGAGCTTGATGTTATATGTATCCTACTAAGTTGGATTGTTCTATGCATATGGTTAGGGTTATGACATTCAGGTATGTGTCCCCTTATTTGTGACATTATGTTTTACTAATCTAGACTGATTGTACGTATTTCATTGCTATGCATAATTGAGAAATGTTTATGAGTTTATGATGTGAACATGTTAGCTAGTCACTGTTATGGAGATCATGGCCTTATTTATTTTTGAGTTGATATGTCATGAAGCTATATCATGCTAATCTAGATTGATTATGCAGACAAGATTTCCTTCCCTGACATACATTAAGGCATGAATTTTCTTATTACATATATTTAGTTCTTGACTGTTTGATTATGTCGTCTATTTGGTGTTTGAGTGTTTGGTGTCTATTATGTCATCTAGTTGAATTATTTAGCATGGTATGTTTGCAATTTGGTTGAATGTTTGATTAATTGCCTAATATGAGTATGTGTTCAAATGATATTGTTTTAAGATCGTTGTACTAACACATATGTGCTGAGATAGTTGATATATACTTGATTGTAATAGGTGACAGTTGTAGCATTATGTCTAATGACCATGAGTTGATTATGGATTATGACATGGATTTCAGACTTGGTAAAGTTCTTCAAATTGATACACATTATTGTCTTTATATTTCGGACATGTGGTTGACTTGTGTGAGCAGTTCCAGGGAAACATGCTTGGTATTAGCTTAACAAGATAATAGTTGATGTGTTTATATAACTAATAGTTCGGTTATGTGATAGTGCATAACAAGACTCAGTTGAAATAAAGTAAAGAGGTAGAAGAAAGGAATTGGGAAATAATTCCTTTGACTATGTTTGGAAACCCTAATTCCAAATGACTGAGTGTTTCACATACAATAATTCTTCTTAACCTTGAGTTTCTATGACATTATGTGGATATGTGTTATAGTCATGAACAGAATTGGAGCCCCTTAAGAGATGGCATGGACGTGTTCAGTTATAAGGAAATGTGCTTGGCACGACAAGGTAATGTAAATAGTATGTTGTTATGTTTATTTATGCACTGACAATTATGTGTTGATGGGAATATGATGTGAGGGATTGCATGGAGAAAAGGTTACCATGAAATCTTAAAGAAGGCTTAGGTTGAGATTCCCTATGGAGGCATTGGGAACCATGGGGATTGAGCCATGGCATTTGTTGTCACTCTTGTGCTTTTGGTATTTTGGTGATTTGTTGTGCTTGATTGTGTTTTTTTTTTGCACTGTGAGCATAGCCACGCCACTTTGTTTGTGGTGTCATATTGTTGGTGATTTTCATTGTTTTCTCTTGCTTTCTTCTTAGTATTTCCTTTTATGTTTTGATATTTTTTGGAACTAGATGGGAAATAAATACATTAGTGGAGCTTGGAGAGAGTTGAATGGAATTCAATAGGAAATGTAAGACTCAGATGAAGCCGGTGCATGTATAAAGCAAGTTGAAGGCAAGAGTATGACAACCAGTTGGATTGGTTGGGTTCATCGGTATAAATGGATAATGGTAGTACAATCATGAGAATGGTAACATGAAAGGTGAAGTAAATGGATCTAAGGCATCATATGACTTTTCTATTTTCGGAACAATTATTCTCAATGTTATGCATGGTGCTCACAGATAAAGGTAGTTCTCTTAACCTTGACCTTGTACTATCTAGTAATTATGTTATGATCATGATTATGTTGATGTTCATATATGTATACAGGTATGTATGTATTTATGTATGCATGTCATGCTTGACAGGGTCTTCATGGATCTTGGTTGTTAATGATAATGTCTATATCTATATATATGTATGTATGTATGTATGTCATTGCCTAACAAGATCATGATTGTTTAATGCTAACACTTATATGTATATATATGTATGTATGAATGTTGCTATCTCACATGGTCATTAAGAATCATTCTTGTGAAGGAATGATTTCTTATGCAGGTGAATGAAATGAGGAGGTTCATGGTTCATGAGGAATCAAGTGGGAAGAGTACCCCGAAATATCTATGAGGTTAGTATCATGTGCATATGAATTGGCATTATGTGATGATATTATGTCTATGTTTATGTTATGACAGGTAACGCTCAAGGATATATCAGAAAAATGAAATTAGTGTGGTCTGCGACATGTTGGGACAAGCATGGATAGGAGAGTGGAAGAAAGGTTACTTGGCAGAGATAATGTGGTTTTCGATGTGTGGTACTATTGTTGTGCATATTTTTAATATGTTGTACATGTTGCATCTATGATGTCGTGTACATATGGTGTTGTGTATGTATAATGTGTGTACATGTTGTTTATGCAATGTTATGTCTAGAGTGGTACATATAGTATTGTGTGAATATTGCATATGCAGTGTTCGATATAGATGGTGCTATGTACATGTTCGATATGTGATGCTATGTACATATCATGTCATGATGAATATGTAGTGTTGTGTGGATATGGTGTTGTGCACATGTTGTATATGTGGTCCCATGTACATGTTGTATATGTGGTCCCATGTACATGTTGTATATGTAGTGTTATGTATAGATGGCATTGTGTGCATGGTCTACATATGGTACTATGTACATATGATGTTGTGTCTATGATTGTACATGTGATGTTGTGTGCATGTGTTGGTGTGTACATGTGGTGTCATGTACATGTCATGAATGTGGTATTGTGTACATGTGGTATTGTGCACATGTCATACATGTTGTGTTGTGGGCATGTGGTACTATGTATGTGGATTGTTTAGCTATGGTATGGTGACATGGGTATTTGTTGTGTTGTACTCTATGTATGTATGTGAATTGTTTGGTGGTGTACACTAGATATACGCATATGTATTGTGTTGTGTTTTACACTAGGTATAGGTGTATTTATAGCTTATATTATATTACTTTTATCTATTGTTCCTACTTTTTATTTTTAGGTAGAATAGATGGATGGGAAGACGACATTTGTTCATGGGGAAGGATAATAAAGAATTAGTATGCAGGTTAAGGAAGTCATTGTATGGGTTAAAACAGTCACCAAGGATGTGGTATAAGTAATTTGATACATATATACAGGGACTTGGCTTCCCCAAAAGCAAATCATATCAATGTTTGTATTTTAAACTAATTGGTGACCATGTTATTTATTTGGTCTTGTATGTGGATGCTATGTTGTTTATTGGAAATAACAAAGGAATTATCTTGGATTTGAGGACCCAATTGTCCTCCAAATTCAACATGAAACATCTTGTTGTTGCTAACTATATTTTGGGCATGGATTAAATGAGATTAGACAAAGATGAAGCCTTTATTAAATGAAAGGAATTATTTTGAGACAATATTGCAGATGCTTAATATGAAAGATAGTAAAATCGTGAAGGTTCCTATTCCTGTAGGTGTAAAGCTATTTGTTGAAGAGTGTCCCAAGACACAGGAATAGGAATAGGACATGTCCCATGTTCTATACGCAAGTGTAGTTGATAGCTGGATGTATGTAATGGTCTATACTAGACCATTGATTTCACATGCGGTGGGAGTATTGAGCATGTTTATGTCAAAACTACAGGAGGAGTATTGGACAACAGTGAAGCAGGTTTTTAGGTATTTGTGTGGCACTAGTAACTATGGTATGTGCTACCAAGGAAGAACATGATTGGACAAATATTTGGACATATGTGGCTTTGTTGATGCAAATTGGGCTAGAGATCTTAATCAAATAAGATATACAAGTGGGTATGTGTTTAACCTACTTGGAGGTGCAGTCAGCTAGATGAATAAGAGAGAGTCCGTAGTGGCACTTTCAACTACAAAGGCATAATACATGACAACCACTCATGCAAGCAAAGAAGTTGTTTAGTTGCAAATATTGTGTTCAAGTATGGGGTCAGTACAACGAGAAATAAGGATAGATTGTGACAGTCAAAGTGCCATTTTCTTGGCAAAAGAACCCCACTTATCATCATAAATAAAGCATATCGATATTCATTATGACTTTGTAAAGGATATAGTTGAGGACAAAAAGGTGTTGCTGGTAAAGGTGGACAGTTTGAAGAATACTGTAGATGCATTGACAAAGTTTATGAGCATTGAGAAGCTCTCTTGGTGTAGAGAAATATGGGAATTTCAAGGCTGGACCAATGACTAAGCTCTCATGTGCCCCCCTATAGAAACAAAACAACAAGTGGGAGAATGTTAGGTGTGTTTTATATTCTTTCCACAACTAGCTCCAGGAGTGAAGATGAGACATTAGAGGGGGGGATGGGGGGGGGGGGGGAGTGGGTGGGGGGCAAGCCCCCTTTCATTGTTTCAGGCACAATGGGGGGGTCACAGGGGGGTGGTAACCCCCTTTATCGGGGAGTTTGTAGGGGAGCGGTAACCCCACTACATAGGGTTGAGGCCAGTGCCTCAGGAAAACAAATTTGACCCTATATTAGCTGGGTGAACCTACCTATGATTTTGTCCATGGATTTCGCACATGGTTTTGGGCATGATGGATTTTTGCCCATGGTATTTTGTAAATTCGGTCAAGGGAACTACAGTTATGTCCTAATCCCTGGTTAATGGATTAGGTTTTATGGATGCTTTAGCATGTATATATATGTATTGTAACATTCAAAGGAATATAATGAAAAATCAATCTTATAGTCCTCTTTTTGGGGTCCAAGGGAAAATCTGTGTGTATTTTTTTGTGTATCTTGCCACTGTATATTTTATGTTTTCTAAGAACCCGTTTGCAAGTAATTTATGTATAGGCTTAAAACCTACATATATGTTAATGAAGATTCAACTAGTGAGGTCTCTAATCACTATAAGGGGGTACAATGTAATAAATAAGAGAGACAAGAGGCTATTTATTCCACGGGGAGATTCTTCCTCCCCAATGAACAACTCGATTTGGATAAGAATGGAATTATAAGGGAGAGCCTATGTCACCCTTGGGGTGAGTTTTCCTACTATATTCTGAATACACTGCTTGTCAGGGTAAGCTAAACATAGTGTATGCCTATCAATTTAGACTCTTCTATTCGATTATATTTTAAGAAAAAATTCCAACTCATGAGCTATTTAGTATCCCATATTTCCTCCTTCAATCCCTCAAGAAGATGAGCACAAAATTCAAGGAAGATAAGTAGAATTGCGTAACCCATCATGACTTGATTAATTTGTTAGTCATTGATTCCTTAGAAAATGTTTAATATCCCATCCCTTGGATAAACTTTGTGAATATGGACAAACAAGACATTTTAGAGGATTAGGTATAATTTAACAAACATTAGAAGAGTTAAAACAAGAATAGGAACGGGAAGGAAGTGGCCAACCCTAAAAAACAAAAAGAGGAAGAAACCTTAGAAGAAGAAGAGAAGGAGATTATATGGTGGCTCCCGCCGTCGCTCACTCCTACCCTGATCTGACCGTGTCCTGAATGCACTTTAATGTTGACTTTAATATTGGGTACGATGCCTCAAGTTGTGGTTTTAGGGTTTATCCCGGGCTTTCCGGTCGTAGCCTCACACCTACCGATTGCTCCGCCTTTTGTTCACGTTACCCACGCTTACCTGCTCATTCTTACTTTGCCGCTGCTCGGTGAACTCCGTCTGCAACTGTGATGAACCCTCGCGTTTTCTATTTTGGTTTATCAGTGGTGACTTACCTGTGTTTTGTTGGTGCTCTGCGGTTGTGGGTATGTGCCTTCGAGGCCTGTAACAATGCTCTTTCCTCTACACGATATTATTGTTAAACTTTAGGCACAATTTGCTATGTTTTGGATTGGCGCTCACGCTATCTGTGATTTTTAAAGGATTAACTGGTTTTTCTCTGGTAACAGGTCCGTTCCACACTCCAACGCTTCACTCGGTCACAAGGTAAGGGTTCTTTTCCTTGTTATACGACCTGGTCTTTTTGTCGTCCCTCTTCTAACGTTTTTCTGCCACTGTCAATAGGTATGAGCACTCTCTGGTTCTCTTCGAACCCCAAACTCGGCTCACAGGTAACCCCTTTTCAAACCCTTGTCTGTCTGTGTTTTATTTCACCGTTTAATGAATGCTTCTTTCAGACATTAACCTGTTCGGTTTTTGGTGACAGGTATTCACCTGTGATGGCTCTGTCGCTAGCTGTATTCTGCAGTCCTGTTGAATATTCAAACGCTCCGGTTACAGGTAGCATTCCTCCATTTCATATACTGTATTTTTTATTGTCGGCTCTATAGGTTTAGTAGGTTCTGTAGATAGGTAGTCTGGCTCTGTAGAGGTTAAGTTCCTCTCTGTTCTTGATTCTTTCTATCAGTACTATGGCGGTCTGTTGATAGGAAACCCCTGGTTGGGTATTAGTCTTCTCGATTGTTGTCTGTTCTGGTAGTTCTGTTGTTCGGTTGTCAATTAAATGAGGTGGCATATGGTTCTGTATATTCTGTTTGTATTTGCGAGAGGGCCGCTCGACAAATCGAACCCTCCTATTATCGACTTGTGCCCAAGCGCTACAAACCCTCGGCCTCTTGTAACTGTCTGTTCTTAATGCTATGACTCAGAATTTATATGTTAATATATGATTACTTTTCAGCAGTGAAACTCTGCCTGTACTGGACTGTGTTCTGTTCTTGTCAATATTTGGAAGATTCTTCTTTAACAGGGAATACGTATCTTTTGCTTTTGCATGCTAGATAATCATAGATGCAATAAAATGGGTTACAGTACATGTTCATTTCGTTTCGGTATTTGTTCAACCATGAAATGGGTTATGAGGGTTTATCAATTTATGAAATACCTGTATATATTTGGATGTCGAGTCTATTCACTTGTCTGTGTGTTTGCTCGTGGGACCCTTCCCTGTACTCTCCACTTGTTGCAGACTCTTTCGGCTTCCACTGCCTCCTCGTCCCTGATCTGTGACTTGAATCGATATTTGTATCGTTCCTCTGTACTCTGCTAGCCTCCTCTCTGTTTACTTCCACGCTGTACGTTTCTGTTAGAACATTTCGTATGACATGGCAACTCTACAGTACTAATAAATAACTTGGCATTTTATATTACAGTGATAGAACAAATAATTTCAGATTTGTCTTTACAGTGATGAAAAAAAAAGTAACTTGAAATTTATTTCTGGTTTGAAGAAATGCCAAACTCGAAATGGCTGTATTTTCTCTCTTTTTCTCTTTTCGGGGGAAGAACCCGTACAATGATGTCCTTCTCGCTTTTAATCTAATGCTCTTAACTGTTCTTGAAAAAAAACTGTCTTAACAGAAGGCAACTGTTTTTGTCAGTTCTGTATCTAATTCTAACTACTGTAACTTTTAAAGAACTAATTAATTATTTTGTCCTGTTATCAGTTTCCTAAATAACTGCAACAGTGTTCCCCTACAACTCCTAAGTTCTCTCAACCTATAGACAGATAAATAAAATAAACTAAGTAAAAGTAAAGTCACATTACCGACAAGCCTAACACTTGTCCAATTAAAATAAACGACAATTTGTTCTGAGTTCTTCATGAGACTGTCAGCCTTTTATGTCTCCTCAGAGCTGGATGCTCCTGCATCAGGCTCCCGGGGTGACAAAAAGTCATGGCTCCGTTCCATGAGGTCCTTAACAGAGTAGCCTGCCTTTTGAATTTGTGACTCATTAAGCCACGAACTGTCCTCTATTGGACGGTTCCTCCACTTTACCAAATATCTCAAATATTCCTTCCTCTGTGTACGCTTTGCTACCTGTGTGTCCAAAATTCCCTCAATTTCGACGGGTGGTGCCATCGGCAACTGTCTCGTCCATAAATATCCGTTCAATTGGGTGTCCCGTGGTGGCTCTGCTGCCGCATCATCTGCTGAACCTGCAATATAAGGGAACAGATCTGCCACGTTAAAGATAGGGGAAATACCAATCCCTGGTGGCAACTGTATCTCGTAAGCGTTCGCAGAAAATTTGCGAATGATCTTGCAGGGCCCGATTTTCTTAAACTTGAGCTTGCTGTACTCTCGCTTTGGAAATCGTTCCTTGCGTAGGTACGCAAGAACTTCATCCCCGACATTAAACTGAACTTCCCTGCGTTTTGTATCAGCTCGCTGCTTGTATTTCTGGCCGCTGTCCTGTAATTTTAGCTTTACCTGTTCATGCAGTTTGCTCATAGCTTGGGCGAAATCTTCTCCATCAGCACTCCGCTTCTCCAGTTTGCCCAAATCTCGTAACTCGTGCACTCCTCACGGGTGCATGCCGTACAGTATTTGGGAAGGACTGTAGCCTGTGCTACGGTTGGGAGAATCATTATATGCAAATTCTGCCTGTGCTAATACACGATCCCAAGTACGGGAATTTTCACCTGCTAGACTTCTGAGCAAATTCCCCAGACTCCTGTTCACTACCTCCGTCTGTCCGTCCGTCTGTGGATGGTAAGCGGAGCTGAACTGCAACTGAGTGTCTAATTTCTTCCATAAGGTTCTCCAGAAGTGACCAGTAAATTTGACATCTCTGTCAGAAATGATGCTTCGTGGAAGTACATGTAACCGTACAACCTCTGTAAAGAAATGGTGCGCTATGTAAGTAGCGTCCCTGGTTTTTCTGCACGGTACAAAGTGTGCCATCTTCGAAAATCGGTCGACTACAACCATCACTGAATCAAAGCCGCGCTGTGTTTTTGGTAATCCTAGCACAAAATCCATGCTAAGCGAATCCCAAGGTCGACTAGGGACGGGCAAGCATATAAAGTCCAGTGTTTTGACTGTGAGCTTTTGCCAATTGACAAGTTCTGCACCTAGCCACATATCTCTGTACATCTCGCTACATCTTAGGCCAAAAATAAAAATGTTGTACCTGAGCAACAGTCTTGTCAATTCCAAAGTGTCCTGCCAGGCCTCCATTGTGTTTTTCCTGTATGATATTGTCTCGCATAGAATAGTTGGGAATGCATAACTGCCCCCCTTTGAACAGCAAACCCTCCTGAAGATTATAATCCAGCCACTTGTTGTCATTTCGCAACAGCGGGTTTTGACAAGCCTCATAGGCTTCCTTAAACTCGGTGTCAGTCAAATACAGCTCTTTCAAGTGTTCAAATCCTAAGATTTGCATGGTGCTCTCCTGTAACAGTAATGTTCTCCTACTGAGTGCATCTACTACCTTATTCGATTGCCCACTAATGTGCTTTAGTACAAAAGTGAAACTTTGCAGGTACTCAACCCAGGCTGCATGCTTGTGGTTTAATTTATGCTGTTGCATAATGTATTGCAACGCTGAATTGTCAGAAAATAAAACAAATTCGCTACCCAACAAATAATGTCGCCAATGTTTCAGAGCCTGCACAATGGCGTAAAATTCCTTATCATAGGTCGAGTACTTTTGCCTGCTTTCATTTAGCTTTTCGCTGAAATAAGCAACTAGTCTGTCCTCCTGGCTGAGTACTGCTCCAATGGCTATACTACTGGCGTCACAACGAACTTGAAAAAGTTTGTTGAAATCAGGTAGTCTCAACACAGGTCTTTCAGTAATCTTTTTTTTCAAGATCTGAAAACTGTTTTCTGCTGCTTCAGTCCAGTGAAAAGGCTAATTCACCTTCTTAATCGTGTCTAACATTAGTGCACAAATCTCGCTGAAGTTCCTGATGAACTTCCTATAAAAGCTGGCAAGTCCATGGAAACTTCGAACTTCAAACAAACTCTTCGGAGAAGGCCAGCTAACTATAGCTGCCACTTTTTCCGGATCCATTTTTAATTCATTCTCCGCAATAACAAAGCCCAGATATATCAGTTCTCTCTGAAAAAAGGTACATTTCTTCAAATTAATTAACAGCTTGTTTTGCTGCAATTTTCTCAACACGCTGTGCAAATGCCTGAAATGCTCCTCCTTAGTTTGACTGAAAATCAGAATATCGTCCAAGTAAACTATAACAAATTTACCGTTAAATTCCTTCAGCACCTCATTCATCAGTCGCATGAAAGTGCTGGGAGCGTTGCTTAAACCAAATGGCATCACCAGCCATTCGTACAAGCCTTCGTTTGTCTTGAATGCAGTTTTCCATTCATCTCCCTCACGAATCCGGATCTGGTGATACCCACTTTTCAGATCAATCTTTGAAAAGTAAGTCGCTCCACTCAGACAATCCATCATATCGTCCATCCTTGGCAAGGGAAACCTGTACCTAACGGTAATCTTGTTAATAGCCCTGGAATCTATACACATCCTCCATTCTCCTCCTTTTTTGGGAGCCAAAACAGTGGGTACTGCACATGGGCTCATGCTCTCCCGAATTAAACCTTTGTCCAACAATTCTTGGACCTGTTTTCTAATCTCTTCATGGTCCTTGGGACTCATGTGGTAGGCTGCTTTGTTTGGCAGACTCACTCCTGGTATAAAGTCAATGCAGTGACTAATACCCCTTCTAGATGGCAACTCATCCGGAAGATCATCCACCACAATGTCTCCAAAATCCTGTAGCAACCTCTGAACATCCTCTGGTAAATCTGAAACCTATGTGTGAAGTACCACTGTCCTTGGTCTCCTTATGACAACAAAATTTATCTCGTTGTCCTCAATCTGCTTTATGAATTCTTTTCCTCCTAACAGCAGTGCCTTCACTCCACTAGCCTCTGCTGTGTTTTCCTCTTTGATGGGTACAAGTGTATGCTTGATCTCATCTTTCACAAATTTGTAGCAGTTAGTCTTCCCATCGTGAACTGCTCGCCTGTCAAACTGCCAAGGTCGTCCTAACAACAAGTGACAGACATCCATTGGCATCACATCACAAAGGATTTTGTCCTTGTACTTTCCAATCTGAAACTCTACTTCGCACTGTTCATCAACTAACAGTTGATGCCCCTTCTGCAGCCACGATACCTTGTAGGGAGTGGATGTTTTCATTTCTTTAATCCCAATTTCTCTCCACCATCTCCACAGCTACCAAGTTATCAGGACTTCCGCTGTCAACAATTACTTACACACTTGCCCTTGGTGACTTGCAGACAGTGCGAAACAATGCTTTTCGCTGATCTGGCTCTGCAGCTTCCTTGGCTGGCTTCAACAGCACCTTATTCAACACCAAGGCTTCACCTATCTCAGGTGTGTTCTCCGCTTCCTGAGGTGTCTCCTCTGCATCCTCTGGTTGGGCAACATAGGTTCCTCTTCCGCCTGCTGGTTCGCCCTCCGGACAGTCATAAGACTTATGTCCCAACTTATGACAATGGTAACACTGAACAGTCCCTCTGCCCCGACCAAATCCTCGTCCTCTCTAAGCTGGTCGTCCTTCCCTGTTGCTGTTGTCTCTATCTGTCATACCAGTAGACTTAGAACTGCTGCCTTCCTCATTCGAGACTGTACCTCTCCCACTACCATACACTTTGCCTTTTCCTCTGCCAGAACCACCTCCTCTCCGGGAGTTCTGCTTCCTATTTATCTTCTCTTCAGCCTTCAATGCAAACTGATAGGCTTCATCTAACGTCTGCGGTGAAAGGATACCAATTTCGTCTAAAATCTCCCCTCTCAAGCCATTTACAAATCTGGCTGTCTTCTCTGAGGTATCTTCCACATATCCTACTTGCAGATTTAACTTGTAGAATTCCTCTGTAAATTCTCTCATAGTCATCCCCCTTTGTTTCAGGTTTTGTACCTTCCCGTACAACATAATCTGATAGTCCTTCGGTAAGAAATTCTCTTTCAGTTTCGCTTCCATCCTGGCCCATTTCTTGATTGGCTGCTTGCCTAACTTCCTTCGTTCTGCCTGAAGGCTGTCCCACCATAAGGACGCATGTCCTTTCAACTTGGTGGTGGCAAACCTTACCTATTTGTCTTCACTGGTCTCCTCAAACTCAAAGAATTTATTCACTTCACTTAACCAGTCTAACAACACATCTGCCGATAAGCTTCCATCATAGGTAGGCAACTCATGCTTCGGTTTATGACTGGACAGCAAAACTGACTTTAACAATCTCAGTTCTGGTGTTATTCCCTCAAACTCATCCTGCTCTGGTTCAACTGCCTATTCATCACTGTTATCTGCTGGGTTTCTTCTTCCTCCAACCTCTATCACTGCCAATCTCTCACTCAAAACTCTTATCTCTTCTCGCAATCCATCATCTACTGGCCTGTGGACCAATCGTCCTCTGCCTCTTCCTCTTCCTCTTGCTCTTCCTCTTGCCTTGCCTTCACCTTCTACCTGTTCCATTGATTCTAATTCAAAAGAACTCTAGCTCTGATACCACTAATGGTGGCTCCCGCCGTCGCTCACTCCTACCCTGATCTGACCGTGTCCTAAATGCACTTTAATGTTGACTTTAATATTGGGTACGATGCCTCGAGTTGTGGTTTTAGGGTTTATCTCGGGCTTTCCGGTCGTAGCCTCACACCTGCCGATTGCTCTGCCTTTTGTTCACGTTACCCGCGCTTACCTGCTCATTCTTACTTTGCCGCTGCTCGGTGAACTCCGTCTGCAACTGTGATGAACCCTCGTGTTTTCTGTTCTAGTTTATCAGTGGTGACTTACCAGTGTTTTGTTGGTGCTCTGCGGTTGTGGGTATGTGCCTTCGAGGCCTATAACAATGCTCTTTCCTCTACACGATATTATTGTTAAACTTTAGGCACAGTTTTCTATGTTTTGGATTGGCACTCACGCTGTCTGTGATTTTTAAAGGATTAACTGGTTTTTCTCTGGTAACAGGTCCGTTCCACACTCCAATGCTTCACTCGGTCACGAGGTAAGGGTTCTTTTCCTTGTTATACGACCCGATCTTTTTGTCGTCCCTCTTCTAACGTTTTTCTGCCACTGTCAACAGGTATGAGCACTCTCTGGTTCTCTTCGAACCCCAAACTCGGCTCACAGGTAACCCCTTTTCAAACCCTTGTCTGTCTGTGTTTTATTTCACCGTTTAATGAATGCTTCTTTTGGACATTAACCCTGTTCAATTTTTGGTGACAGGTATTCACCTGTGATGGCTCTGTCGCTAGTGGTATTCTGCAGTCCTGTTGAATATTCAAACGCTTCGGTTACGGGTAGCATTCCTCCATTTCATAGACTGTATTTTTTATTGTCGGCTCTGTAGGTTTAGTAGGTTCTGTAGGTAGGTAGTCTGGCTCTGTAGAGGTTAAGTTCGTCTCTGTTCTTGATTCTTTCTATCAGTACTATGGCGGTCTGTTGATAGGAAACCCCTGGTTGGGTATTAGTCTTCTCGACTGTTGTCTGTTCTGGTAGTTCTGTCGTTCGGTTGTCAATTAAATGAGGTGGCATATGGTTCTGTATATTCTGTTTGTATTTGCGAGAGGGCCGCTCGACAAATCGAACCCTCCTATTATCGACTTGTGCCCAAGTGCTACAAACCCTCGGCCTCTTGTAACTTTATGTTCTTAATGCTATGACTCGGAATTTATATGTTAATATATGATTACTTTTCAGCAGTGAAACTCTGCTTGTACTGGACTGTGCTCTGTTCTTGTCAATATTTGGAAGATTCTTCTTTAACAAGGAATACGTATCTTTTGCTTTTGCATGCTAGATAATCATAGATGCAATAAAATGGGTTACAGTACATGTTCATTTCGTTTCGGTATTTTTTCAACCATGAAATGGGTTATGAGGGTTTATCAATTTATGAAATACCTGTATATATTTGGATGTCGAGTCTATTCACTTGTCTGTGTGTTTGCTCGTGGGACCCTTCCCTGTACTCTCCACTTGTTGCAGACTCTTTCGGCTTCCACTGCCTCCTCGTCCCTGATCCGTGACTTGAATCGATATTTGTATCGTTCCTCTGTACTCTGCTAGCCTCCTCTCTATTTACTTCCACGCTGTACGTTTCTGTTAGAACATTTCGTATGACATGGCAACTCTACAGTACTAATAAATAACTTGGCATTTTATATTACAGTGATAGAACAAATAATTTCATATTTGTCTTTATAGTGATGAAAAAAAAAGTAACTTGAAATTTATTTCTGGTTTGAAGAAATGCCAAACTCGAAATGGCTGTATTTTCTCTCTTTTTCTCTTTTCGGGGGAAGAACCCGTACAATGATGTCCTTCTCGCTTTTAATCTAATGCTCTTAACTGTTCTTGAAAAAAAACTGTCTTAACAGAAGGCAACTGTTTTTGTCAGTTCTGTATCTAATTCTAACTACTGTAACTTTTAAAGAACTAATTAATTATTTTGTCCTATTATCAGTTTCCTAAATAACTGCAATAGTGTTCCCCTACAACTCCTAAGTTCTCTCAACCTATAGACAGATAAATAAAATAAACTAAGTAAAAGTAAAGTCACATTACCGACAAGCCTAACACTTGTCCAATTAAAATAAACGACAATTTGTTCTGAGTTCTTCATGAGACTGTCAGCCTTTTATGTCTCCTCAGAGCTGGATGCTCCTGCATCATTATATCCACTTTGCCAAGCCTCAGCACTACCACCAAACTGAAAGCAAGTAGGCTTGTTCAACAAATTGTGTACACTAAAAGAAAAAGCAACAAGTATATTCATAGGGGAAAGCTATCCATCTATAGTAATAAGCTACCCATCTATACGAATTGGCTTCCCTACTACAAGGCTACTCTACATAATTGTAGAAAATTGAAAAAGAGGTCAAGCAATCAAGGAAGTCACGTTCCCTTTTCTCTTGGACATTAATAGTTGTTCCTAATCATGCAATAACATTTGGAAGAGTACTCCCTAAGAACATAGTGCCCTAGTCACTGCTTAAGGTGGATAAATATAATGTAGAAACTCATTGGTGGAAGAGAATAATCGAAGACAAAGGAGTAGTTAATATTGCTCTATGGAGGATGAGAAGAATAAAATGAAGGAAGAAAATGCCTCCTTAATTATAAATGAAATAAATAGGAGAGAAAAACTTGAGAAAGAGATAAAATAGTTGAAAGTCCAAATTCAACAGTCACAAGGGTTTCTACAAGAAAAGGACATCCAAATTGCATCCTTAGAATCAAATTTAGGGACTATGGTACACCTTTCCTTAAAATCAACTAATTGGAGAAAATGTTCAAAGGCTTATTTATTATTATTGGAAGAATAATGTTGATGATTTTAGATCAACCAAATTGCATAAAGAGGGACCATCCCTTTGTAATAAACCAACAAATTTGTTGACTATTTCCTAAAGTGTAGTATGCAGGACAAAGCCAAGGTTGTTGAATTCTACCTTCAAAAACTTGTGCTTATAGATTTGAATACATGACATCCAAATGTATATATGCGAGATGCTCATTGTTGGCCATAAAATCATAGTTAAGGAAATAGGAAATCCAAGCTAAAGAGCTAAGAGAGACAATGGATGGGGAGATAAAAGAGTCATTGTAGATCAGACCTAAGAACCCAAATCCATCTATCCTCACCTCAACTCACGCTATTCTTGTAGAAGATGCCAATGTAGTAGAAATTTACATGGAAAGACAAGTTCGTGCCATCCTCCACTTTGAAGACACTTTCCAATTATTAAAAGAGGAAATCTTATAATATTTCCAAGGGAGATGGCAAGAATTTTCCAAAAATATCAAAATCCAAGAATACGACTCTCTCAACTAATTACAAGTTGAAATTGTGAGGAATCCATTGTAAAAAATGATTATTCAAAATCTTGGAGTCAAGTAGATTAGACTTAGATTTAATCCACCCCTACCACTGAGGCTCTAAGAATGTCAAAGGCAAGGAATGTCATAGTTTATTGAAGAAAGTGCAAGTTTGCACCCAAAAAACACAACCACATCTACCATATCATGGGAAATCGAGCAAGTTTTTAGAGAGATGAATGAGGAAGAGAAAAGGTAGGAAGAAGAGTAAGTTTCTCAGAGGGTGAGTAGTAGTTCCAGTAGGGGGTATGATGGACCTCTGAAATAGGTAAAACACAATGCCCATATAAGAACTCCTAGGCACATAAAGGCTATTTTCAACCTACCTATGTCATCTTAACAACACTTTCCTAGCTTAATGAGTTCTTAGGAGATTCAAAAAGTTTTTTCATACTTTACATACTCAATATGATTATTGTGCAAGATTTTTGATGGATTTTGTATAGTTTTCAGGGAGATACAACTAGATATATTTGTGGGTTCTGCAACTTTCTACAAAAGGATCTCAACTCAGTTGGCTAAGGGATGTAAATGCTCATTTCGACTCTTGTGTGGTTATCTATGAAACAATATCATATTTTCTATGTATTATTGGAGGAAAAGCAATCCTGCCATCAAGAAGTATGCCCCCTAGCCATTTGTACGAATAAGATGCTTAACAATCCTCGTATATAGTAGAAGAAAAATAAAGATAAACATCTCAAGAATAGGAGAAGTTTAGATTAGTTATTCCAATCAATTAGTCTAACTCTATCATGTACAATCAACTTTTACATTAATGGAAGTATTATCTACTTTCATCTCCTACTCCAACTTTCTTCTAATGGTTCTTATTTTTCTTGGGTTGGTGCCCACTGTAGGTGCTAAAGATCCATCTATCATTTTTTATGTTCATGTATTTCCTTATTACTACAAACTATTTCTTAAATTTACTTTCATCCATGGTTAATTAGATAGTTTTATGCGTGGTCTTTTCTTGTACGTTATCCTATCATTTGGTGATGATAATTTCGATGGTTACATTAATTAAATAACAATTTCACTTTGAATTTAGTTCATTTCCTTTAGTATTAGTCATTTGTTGTTCATTTTGCATAATTAACTATTTTGTTCACTCTACCTTATTTTGCATCTACATGAAACTCTATATCCTTGCATTTCTCTAAATTAACCCTACAAGAAGTCAATGTGATAGCTTCGATAATTGTACTTTGTCATTTTCCAACTTCTCCTTAGCATGTTAATTTGCTCATTCAACTATCTTTTCTAGAAAAATAGGAACTCGTGTAGTACTTTTTGACTCATGTTCTAAATTCACTCATATTTTCACTAAACTTATGATTTCCTTAATTAATGTAAGAAAGAGAGAAAGAAATTATTTTAACATCCACGAGGCTAAAGATAGCCTATGGGACAAATTGCTTCTTCATCTACTTGATGTATTCGGCCCTTTTTCTGTGAAGCTTCAAAATAAATGCTCTAAACTTCTTGACAAATTCCTCGCTAAATAGATTATCCAAAGAGCTAACTATTGGCATATCTGCATAACTTTCCCTATTGTCTTTGAAGGCCTCACATTCTAAAATGAAATGTTTTTATGTTTCCACTTTTCCAGAAGAACAGAAAAATCATACCCTTTCCTTCCACACTTCCTTTGGCCTTTTCCAGTGCCCTGTTTCACAATGAAGTTGATCAGAATTAGTCCTTAACTAAGCAATAAGAATTTTGGCTCTCCAAGTGATATTGGCCTCTATGTGTGCTTTTGGTTGATAATTATGAGTGGGATTAAACACTTCAATATAGTATTTTTTATTTCTTCCTATCTCCTTATCCCAAGTACATTTGTGGAACTTTTCCATAACAAAAGTTTTTATCTCTTTGTTGTTTATGGGACACACGTTCAAGAAAATACTCCATTTACTAAACCATTTGTTATTTTGCTGCGTCCATGTTTTTTTGCTATTGCACAATCTATCATTAAAGATAACCTTAGGCCATCTACCCTCTTCCATTTGCACAATTTTTTTAAATAACTTATGAATCGCACCATAGCAATTGCTTCAATAGGAGCAATCCCTGTTTCACTTAAGAATATATCATAAGGAATTGCACTTTTAATCTTAAATTTGTTTGTAATGAAACGCTTCTAAATTTTCTCAATTGGTCTGCACTGGATATCGGAGGTACTGGTAGCTCACAATTCACAACCATAGAGACTCACTAGAATCACTAGAAGCCCAAAAAGTGTTTGAGTGGTTTTCCAATCCCATAACTCTACCTCTCTATACCTATTTTGAAAAGCATAAAATTCTTTTGAACCCCGCAAAGTTCTTTTCTTTCTACAACCATTCCAGCTTAGATTTTTGTTCAAGCCAATTCTGAGGTATTTGTAATCCATAACTTCTTTGAGAATGTTTCCTTCAAAGTAGAACTTATGTTGGTTATGTTATCTTTTCTTAGAGAAGACCACTACTATGTATTAAAATTCTATTGGAACTCTGATAATGGAACTTATCTAAACTTATCTAAACTAATCTTATTCTTATCCTATTCTTGAGAGACCTTTTAGAGGCCTTTATCTAGTTTTCTTTAGAAGTTGCTCTTCTTTTGCTAAATTGGGGTTTACCTTCTACACACTTTTATTTCAACCATTTGTTTTTCAACAATGTGTTTGCTTTCCTCGTAAGGTAGAATAGATATTATTTCACTTCATTTCAAATAATGTAGTGTTCCTTACTTTATTGTAAATACCATAAGTTTGCATACTATCTTTTAGCTTTTTTTCAACTAGTTATTAGTCCCTGCCTGGGACTAATAGCGATCGATAGATCGTTGACCTCGTTTTGACCGAG
Source organism: Pinus taeda (assembly GCA_000404065.3). NCBI lineage: Eukaryota > Viridiplantae > Streptophyta > Pinopsida > Pinales > Pinaceae > Pinus > Pinus taeda. The sequence continues at coordinate 23,341 of APFE031033529.1, forward strand.
TAAAATTTTCGGAACATGCCATGTTTAACCCAATGTTTGAAATAAGTTTTTTTGCTCAATCGATTTTTATCCAAAGTTTATATTTGGACCTCTTATTGCCGGGCTTTTCTGAAAACTTAGGGTAAAGAGTTTAGAGTGGCCTGTATTAAAAAGCTAAAAAATTTAGAGTTGCCTGTATAATTCTTTGAAAACTTAGGGTTATAATGGTGAGTGGAGGGTTGCCACGTTTCTTTGTGCATGTCTTACATACGTATCCTTCTACTGCGAACACTTTGAACTCGGTGGATGTTTCTGTTCGGTAGTGCCCCATACATACATGGATATTTTTTCAAGTGGCTAAAACAAACTTCCTGCTATGCCGCTCTGAGATTTTATATATGTTAGTCTTATGCCGCTCTGAGATTTTATATATGTTAGTCTTATGCTTCTTCACCTGTACTACACTGTTTCAATTCACTGTTTCAATTCCTGAGTATATGAATAGCTAAAAATCCATGGAAGGACAATCTAGGTTTCACATGGGCATGGGGCCTGCTCTGTTCAGGGCCGTAGTATTGCTTTCTGTGTCCGGCACAGTATATGTAAGTGGAAGCAAAGTAGGGCGTGATTCATGGGCTTGTTTGGCCGCAACCATTACAGCTCCTGGTACGGTTTTCCACTGCTATTTTCCTCTTTTTGGCAAAAAAAAATTATTCTCCCATTATTTACAAATTTGAGATTATCATGAAACATGTTAATTTAGATCGTGGCATGTTTATATTCAAATTATTTTACAGGTGGCACAAACATAGGGATAGGAACTACGCTAGGGATTAACATTTTGTATTTTTGTTGCAGAGACTGTCATCTAACAAGGCAGGAATGCAAGCAATGGCAGCGGGGCCGGTGATCTACGAGCAAGTGTTCTGGCAATCCAGAGTTAGTGCTGCCTTCCGAACACGATGGGCATTTCTCATGGTAGGAATTGTGATGCAGTATGCTACCAGGTAATCTCATTGTTTTACATAATACTTCATAATAAAAAACAATTTAGCTACTAAATAAGTAATCCCATTGATCTTTGTAAATCACAGAGATTTTAATGAAATAAATCATTATGACGGGATCAAAATAAGAGATCGTAGTAGTATTTGAACTTTTCTTGAACCTGGTAAAAAGTTTGCTTCTATCAGTCTCAAAGGTTTTTCTGTAAACATGAAAATTTGAATTCTAAATATGTTGATTAAATGACTAAAAATTTGAATATGACCTCGGTTCTTCAGTTTCAAGAGAAAAGCAAGCTGTCTGCTCGCATAACCTCAGAGGTCTTCAGACTTTTGGCTGAAGCCTTCAATGCAGATGAATACGAGGAGGCTAATTCATTACGCTTCCAAGCTAAGTCCTTGTCCACAGCTGCAGGCATTATTCTTAAGCAAGTGGAAGACAACCAGGTCGAAATTCCTATTATATTGACATACATACCTTTCTACCATATGTTCCTAGTTAAATTGCAGCAGTAAACTCTAATCTTTTGTTAGCGTGCAACAGGTAGATTTAAAGTGGGAGCTGCCAGCAATAGGATGTTTGCCATCGGTTAGACTTTTCAGTAAAGAATATGGTAAACTGAAGCAATCTCTTGCAGGCATGGAAATGGCCCTGAAATTTTCACCCCCCTCTCAAATCGGAGACACAACACATGGCACGATTTGAGTTTAAATTTGAGTTCAACAAGATTAATTTCAATTTGAGTTCGAATTTTCTGATCAGGTTCGAATGAGGTTTGACTATTTTTCAAAATATATCTATCTGTAACACTGAACCTCGGAAGGGAATTCAAACATATGCAGCAAATTAGTGAAAAAATTATAGAGAACTTCTATGATTCTTATAATATAAAGAGACAAATCTGTATATTAATGTAATGTTTTATGCAGCAAGAAACAGAACTCTGAACTCTGTAAAGCGATTTTGCTCTGATGTTAGAAATTAGAGATATCTAAATTAAAAGTTTCAGAAACCATAGTACCTTGATCCGTAAAGCGAACCTCTATAAATTAGGCACCCTCGTCATTGCATTCCATATTTAGAAAATCGTCGGGCCCAATCTGCGAGCAAAAGGGTAAAAATGAAGGATCAACTTTCTGTTCTAGAAGCAGTGTTCCTAGGAGAGCCTTCGGATTAGGGTTTGCAGAATTCTATTTTAATGGACTTTTGCCGCATCTTCCACAAAGCGCTTCAGATTTTGAACCCACCTGCATTTTAACACTCATTTTTGTGGATGACCTTTCAAATTTAGGACCCACCAGCGTTTTAACACTGCTCTGTCTTGAGGCACTTTCAGATTTAGGACCCACCTGCATTTTAACATTGCTCCATGCGGATGAACTTTCAGATTTAACACTGCGGTGTGCGACTAAACTTTCAGATTTTACACTGCTTTGGACGCCAGGTATTTCAGATTTTACACTGCTTTGGACGCCAGGTAGAGGATAGAGAAGCTGTGAGATCGACACAGCAGTTGTTGTATTGAGAAAACGCAAGGTGGAGTGCACACGTGGTGCATGCAGGGCAGCCATGCTACCCAAAAGTTTTTTAATCTTTTACTTTTTTAATATTTTATTTCAATTATTAATATTTAATATTTTATTTTATTTCAATTAAAAACCAACAACGGACTAGACTTTAAAGCTATGATTATGGCACTCAGCAAATCGCTCGTAGCATGCCGCGTGAATCCACCGAGTACTGAACTCCAGATCGACGTCCAAATGGCAACCACGTAGATGGCATTCTCTTTATTTTGAAATTCCCCTTAAATTCCATTAGAAGGCAGCTTTTCTTTTGGATTTTGACGACCAGTCGAGAGAGAAGTTTTGGCGCTCGGCTGAACGTTGTCAACCTCCAAGTCGCATCCAGCTTTATGGAGCATGCAAGTTGACGTCCTATCTCGGGCTGTCCAGTGCGGAAGCCCCTATCTCAGTTTACAAATAAGCGCCTATCTCAGTGTTCATGTGTTCAGTTATATTTTTAACATATATTTTTAACATTCACATTTTAATATTTTAATTTTCTAGAGGAAGTTTGAAGGTTGAGATAGTGCATTTGAAGTGGTTTTAAAAAAAGTAAGAATGGAGATAATTATTGAACGGCATTCCAATTTTCAATTTGAATCTTTTTATTTATTTCAAACCTGTATATTTATTCATATTAAAATGAAGTAACTAATAATATCAAAAGTAGTTTAATTGGTAAGTGCTAAATACAACAAACTGGTGGTTCAATTCCCAAGTAACAAATTCTACCCTAAATTCTACCCTATATATATTCCTTGTTGAATGACTCACATAGCAGTGGGGATACTATACCTGGTTGGGATTGAACAGTGAAAACTTAAGACTATTCTCCAGACGATTGTCTAAATTACACGGGAGAGTGAATTTGTTCGTCTCATCCCAATTACTGTAACGCGTATGGTAAACAGGGAAAGAGCTTTGACATGGCATGGTACTATTTTACGCCCATTTACATCAGGAAAAAAAATTGCGAATATAGTTAATATAACGCGTATGGTAAACAGGAAAAGAGCTTTGGCATGGCATGGCATGGTACTATTTTATGCCCATTTTACATTAGAAAAACATTTGCAAATATAGTTAATATGAGTAGGGATGATTCAACAAATACACTAATACAAGACACATCATCTCACAGCTATCGTCCGATTAGCAATTGGGTTGGGTCGAACAGTGATCAAGAAAACCTGCCAATTTCTTTGGCATCGACTGTCGTGCCCCTTGATCGATCAATGAATGACTACGAAGCCTTTATTTATTGAATAGGTTTGGTTTATGAAGGCAGGTATACCCGATTCAATAACACTACTATTTACCTAATTAGTGCGTGTGCTTTGGCTTTGCGGATTGTGTGGGTTTTCATGCATATATATATATATATATACACACACACAGAATGTACCACAAACTGCAATATATCAATTGCTTATAATCTTCTGGCTTGAATACTGACTTATCCTCATTACTGGTAGCTGTTTTCCATTTCGAATTTGAAGAATGGAGCGTATTATCTACAAGTGCACGAAAAATACTCATGCGCTACTTCTTCTAATGGCAGCCTTACTTTTTGCGAGGATCAGCGACAATGTAAATGTTGCTGCTGCCACCAGAAAAATGAAGATAGAAGATGTAGATGTTAATAATGATGATAGTTCTCCCGTTGCCAGTGATCCTGTAAGTAACTAAATCGATTTTTATTCTCTTAGAATTTGTGTTTACTCAGACTGTCTTCGAGATTTGAGCGACCAGATCGAATTAAAGTCATCAATTCACGGCAGAATCAATTTTGATTCTTATGGGTATGTTTGTCTTGATATGGCCCTCCCCAACGACATCATCACGCCATCTCTGAGATCTGTCATTCCCTTGATCACCATAAATTATCCCAGTCATTCACTTGTATGTTTGATAACGTCATCATTCAGATCACTTAGACTTTGTTTTACTATTGCTTGTGTTATGATTTCCTTTAATGGCAATATCTCCGCAGTAGGCACGAGTACCCAAATTCAAGTGCTTAATTAACTCCAGTAGTAACATACTTAATTATCAGTTTGACCTGTTCTGTTTCAAATTCTAGTGTGGTTGGTTTACTGGTTGACTACTAGCATTCACCAAGTGGTTATTGCTGATCATAGTTAGTTTTGAGTGAACGTTGGAATTTGCGATGAAAGCCAAGGCCCAAGGCTCTGCCATTATCATGGATCATTTCAGAGCTCATATTTTTCTACAAAAGAATACATTGTTTTCATTCATCAAGAAAAGCTATATGAGAAAGAATCCCCTGGTTATGCTTTTCAACATTTTCACATACATTGAATGGGATGCTTGGTTTTTTGGGACTTCCAAATTAAAGTTACCTTCTAAACTCCTGTTTGATGTGTGCAAAACGAGCACTGGTGCAGCGTTTTAGTGGTGCAATTTTTACAGATATGCAAATTCTATATTGATTATCTTCATGATACCTTTTCTTGACTAATTATTATATTGACTATATTACAAAATTGAAGATGCTGCTGGTCAAAATTATTTATCGTTTAGACTGCACAGGCTCCCTGAAACATTCTGAAATTAAAACACTGCACTCCTATCAAAAGGGGGATAGTAGCGCATGTCTCTTTTCATTAATTCCAAAGCTGTAATTAGTTTATTATCTTATTTCAGGCCCGGCAGAGACTACCGCCACGGCAGTGGTCCCTTGTTTCTTCTAGTTTTAGTTTTCCTCTAGCATAGTCAACTTGTGTCTGTACATCTAAATTTCATTCTCATATTTCGACCTACATAAAAATTCGCAAAAGTTCGCAAAAGGAATAAATAATTCATAGTGCACATATAGTTTTGACCGCTCTTAAATTTGTATAAACTCGAGATTAACGATTAAGGCTACGACCCTTGAGAGTAGTATAATCATTACTGGTTCAAATGGTGAGAGGTTCTCGTGTGATACTAATTGAACAAGTAATGTTACATATGGAAAACTGACGCTTTTACAAGTTCAATAATTCAGTGCAAGGTGTTAAAAAAAATGCACGACGATATTGTAACAGAAAATCATTCATTTGATGGGGAGCTGAATCAGAAATACAAATGGAGTGCTTATGTACGAAGATTGTCGGACGACATGAGCAATGTGGACATGCCTAACCGTAACGTCGTCGGAAATCACTGCCAAATTTGTCTCCTATTAGACACAGAGGCCTTGTTATAAATTAGCTTTGCTATATTTTGTTGGCCTCTTTCATGATTCATTAGTAAATGTAATTTTAAAATACAGTAAGTTGTATAAAAAATTATATATTAAATTTGTCATTTCAATGATTTTTTTTTAAGATTTTAAACAAATCACATTATAAAATAAAGGAAAAAACTTTCCAAAAAATCATACTTAAGTAAAAAAATACTAAATTATATTCTATGTCTCACTTTTCAAATCTTAATTTATATGTCAATAATTTTATATTCAGTAAATTTGTAGATTTTATATTTTTAAAAATTATTTAAAAATGATTTATTATTAAAATTTAATAATTGTTTTTATTATAAAATAAATAAAATTCTCATAATTTGACTATATAATAAAAAATAAAAAATAAATAAATAAATAAATGTAGAGTAATATTTTAATGATCCTTTTCAATTGTTGAATTTATTAATCTTATAAGTTGAAAAGTTTCCAAGAAACCAACTTCATTTTCCAAACATTTTAGTCAATTTGGAATATGGTAAAACCTATTAAACAAAGATATACTATAAAACAAAAGCCGAACACATGCTACTTCTATAATTCTAAAACTTTAGTTAGGTTCGAACTTCGTGTTACAGTGAAGTTAAATTAAATTTATTAGGACATCCCCTTTTCTTTTATATCAACGAATTATTACCTTTTTCACATACTCAAAAACAAAACACATCTTAATCATGCGAACGAAGATAACACCCAAAAAGATCATGATTCAAAAGTATGAAAGAAGTTTTAGTTTAATTTTGTAATAACAACGCCGGTGAAAGAAATAACCTCGAAGTTAATTTAGGGACACCGAGACTTACATAATCCTGTTTCCGTCAAATTCTAAAATTGATTGATATTCACCCCGCCGCCTATACCGACCGTTGAATATGGTTCTGCCAGTAACATGACACCTCCACATTTGGATGGTACGGAAAAATGTCATTTAGGTCGGTCGATGTGAAGTTTTACTAAACATATCTATAAATTATCTGTATCTTACGCCACATGTGACATTGCGTTGCCTTGTATGTGTTTATATCTGGCTTTTTAAATTTTTATATTTTAATAAAAAATTAAGTAACCAAATGGTTAGTTTATATATATATATAATATAATATATATATATATATATAAATTAATTAATTAAATAATAGAGTTAATTAATTTCTAAATTCATCTATAACTATTATAACTATTTTCGTTATAATATCACGGATGGTATTATCGATTATCGATATAACAGGTTATATATATTTTATTTCAATTTAATATTTATTTTTAAATTAAAGTAAATAAATAAAAATTAAATTTAAAAACACTTTAAATATTATTAAAACTTGTGTAATTATATAAATTAAATGGGTGGGTAACATCTAGAATTATAAAATTAACCATAAATATAAAACAGTTATCTTAACTATATATTCCATATTGCCCAAATTTAAAAAAATCATAAAAATTAACTAAATTATATTTTATTTAAATTATTATAATTATACGGATTAAACCTATATACATTTTTAGAGCACATAAGAATATCTTTAATATGGAGATTCATCCTCATTTTATTATAGAGAATTCTTAACTTGTAAGTAACTCTTCTTACAATATCATGGGCCAATGCCATGGCTTATTGTGTGGAGAGGTTCATTCGTTACCACTGTATGAGAATGATGTGTGATTGTTCAAAGTGGAGTTAACATGTGTTCATTTTAAAATAGAAATGAAATATTTTCTAAATAAAAAACAATGTTGGCTATAATAAAAATAAAAATAAATATACATGTTTACATAACTTTATTAAAAATATTTTCACCCACTATGAAGGAGATGTGACAAAAATATTTCACCCTCACTCTCTATGGATAGTTATTATACATTTAGAAATATTTCAAAGTATTTGAATATCCATGCTAATTAATTTATTTCAATTTGTAAACAATTTCAGAAGAAATATTTCAAACTATTTGAATATCCATG
>APFE031033530.1:0-29338 GCA_000404065.3 Pinus taeda
GATTTTGTACTGGTGCAGTCCTTTACCAGTACGCAGGCTACTACCTGTAGAGAGCTACAACCCTCTCTCATTTTCCAGCTTCTCTTGGAAGGGAGCTACAACCCCCTTAGTTCTTGTACTAGTTGAGATACTAGTACGGAGGCTGCTACCTGCAGAAGACTACAACCTTATCTTCCTTCCAGGGACCACATTTCATAAATTTTCAGACTAGATCCACAAATAACATCAATCAAACATCAATAATTTTTGCATCAACCAATCACCTTTTCACCAATCAAAACTGAATCAAAATAAACACTTCTCTGACGACTGTACCTAGATCATAATAACAGTAATCACACCCCACTTCTGAACCCAGAACACTGTAGCAATAAACAGAAGCAGCTAGAACATAAATCAAGAGATGTACGCTACTTCACTATTCAAAAATTAGCTAACCCGTATTATCAGATTTATAGATCAATCGTGCGCCACATATCACAGATCAAAATCATATAGAGATACCACTATTCCAGCCTTAAGATTTTGACCCATCAATAGAACTTATCCTTCTCCTTGTGCTCAGGTTCCTTCTTCATTCAGATCCAGATCTGCACCATAACCCAATCACATTATTCCAGATCTAGCACTTTATCAGATATTCAATAATTCAGAAGATGACTTGCCAAATGATCTCCTTCCTTTTTTATAGCCTTAGGCCTTTCACAATACCACAGACCAAAAACCATAACAATTCAATACCATGGACCCAATACTTGGGATCAACACTTATGACGAGATACCACGAACCAAAACCTTAGAATAAAAAACTGTCACACTAGTACCATGAACCAACCATAATATTTCCCATGTGCGTGCGCTTTTCTCTGCAGGAAAGTGCGTGAACTTTTCTCTGCATGAAAGTGCGTGACCTTTTCTGCACTATAATTTATCATCTAAGATGAGTGGGTTGCCATTAAGTACAACATATGTATCATAATGCCAACAGATGTCTCCTTCCCATGGAGATTCGAGACTATGTCATCTCGAACTCCCTCCAGAAGGATTCGCCTTTCTCTAGCCACACATTTCTTCCATTCAAATAATTCAGTAGCACCAGTCGGTTTGGGGACTTCTTGATCAATGAATTCCTTTAGACTGTTATCCTCTAGTACTGCTTCCATGAGATCCTTCCATGCTATATAATTTGAACTTCCATCTAGGGCATATTTGAGTCTTAAACCATTGAACGCCATAGGTGAAATAAAGAAGTGATAAGAACTCGATTTCTATATTTAGGAATCACAAACTTCAAACTTCTCCCTTCTTGTATACTATTCTTCCTTGATCACCTTTGCTCTGATACCATGTAGAAATTCCCACTATAGATCACCTAATAATGCAATATACTAAAGCAAAATAATTGATCTACTTCTACAACCAATTATGCAGAAGCTTAATCGAATTGAGCAAGATCAATTGAATGCATATAACTAATAAGAAGAAATAACTCGGGGAAAGCCTTAGCCTAAAACCCCAATCTCTGTATTATCATACAAGTGGAAAATAGTCACAAAATTACACAAAGCCTTAGCTTGGAAGCCAACTAGCTCTTAGTATAATCCCTCTGCTACTCATAGACAGTCAAAGGCCTCTCACAAACCTTCTCCTTTTCCTTCCAAGACTCTTATTTCCTTGCGCAGTTTTTCTTGGGGTCCAGTGCTTCCACACATGTGAATTCCCACCTCACACTGCTCACTTCGCCCAGTAGTAAGTGCGCAATCTTGAAGGAGATGAATCCTTCTCCATGGATGAGTTTCCTTTAGAGGAGAAAGCCATCCAATAGATAGTACATTGTCCCTCCTCTGATCTCAACTGGGTCTCTGTCTAAACTGACATGCATGAGTTACTCATGAGAGGATATGCATTTATTTGAAGTGCAGCAGTTATATGAAAGCATGCTTTAACTAAATAAACTCACATTAATTTAAAAAATTGTTTAAATCAATCTAATTGGACTTGACTCAGTTAACTAAGTCAACTAATTACAACTAAAATTAGAAGTCACCCTTATCTCTTTAACTGATGGATAAATTCCTCAATTAATGGAGAAATGGTTGCATGTCTTCACATAGACTTCATGTTTGATTTTTCACAACTAATTATCTCATGGTGAATTAATTAATTTATTTTCAAACAGCTGTTAAGTTCAAATTCGAATTTTACTTCCTATGTTTAGTGAAGGGACTGACTAAAATAGGAATCCATCCTGAAGTGCTAAAAATAGAATGTTATTTTTAGCACTTCAATTTTTCATTCCATGTTACTAAATCCAGCACTGCTACCCAAACTGTGATTTATAGCAGTGCTATTTTTAGCATTTCTTGTTGCCATTTTCAACAATAACCATGTGACAGCAAGACTGGGTAAATCCCATTACAGATTGACGAATCTCATGGGAGATCGAAAGCTCCTGTACGTTAGATTCATATGAGGAGATAGAGCGATGGAAGAACCAGTTACACGAGGTAACCACACTGAACTATAATATGATGACAAGATCGCTATGTTGTGTATCAATATAAGTGAGGGATCTGCCTACTTATGATGGGTTAAGTGAGGTAGATACTTTCCTAGATAAGTTTGAATGGGAGGTGCCTGAAAAGCAATGTTCCTAGGCCTTCAATTGGGTACTTCGTGCTACGCCCGTGAGGTGGTGGGGTATGCACAAAGGAAGCTTTGAAGACTAGCTCACATGTAGGGAAATGTTGTGCTCGTGGTTTGGGAAGCCTATAGTGCGATGGGCAGATAAAAACAATGGATGGGATGGTCCGCATGTGCATCTGTCCATATGGGTACAGGCATATGGTAAACAACCTACGCGGATGCACATGAGCTTTGCGTTGGGAAATATGGTCAATAAGCATGTGTTGGGGGGGGGGGGAATGCGTGAATGGTTCCTTGAGTTGGAACAATAGAGTGTGGAGAGAACAAGTGCACAGAAGGTTATCCGTGCCAAAGAATTTAATGATGTGTGCGGAGTGCTAAACAAGGTATGTAATGAGCTTTGAAGTGATTGGGACTTGCACGTACCAGTAGTTTTATGTGCTTATAGGGTGATGTGCAAGAAATTGATGGAACATACACCTTCTAGGCTAGCCTATGGAGCAAACGTTGTAATTCTGATGGAGTCTATCATGGCTAGCTCGTGCATAGTAGCGCCCACGGATATGATGGATCACGGATCCTTGGAAGAAGGGATCACGTAGCTGGACGAAGAAGAATGCTTGGGACTGGATGAAGAGATCTAGCAAGGTGATCTTAGGCTCCAAGAACTCATGAAGGAAAAAGTTTGGTTAAGGGCAAAAGGTGTTGTGATGGAAGAAGAAGTCAAGAAGCTTGAGGAAGGAATAAAGAAGGACTTTCTTGATAAATAGGTCATGGTGATAAGACAGGAGGTGCATGGTTCTATTGAAAAATTTAGGAGCTACCACTGAAAGTTGATCAGTGTGATGCCTTGGATCAGGCCATATATTAATAAAGGGATCACCGATGGTGGCGCGCTGCAGACAGTAAAGTTAAAAGACAAACTTTTCCAGGGAAAAGTGATTGATGGTCATTTGAAGCCATATACATGTGGCCTGGGCACTTGACTAGCTGTGGGAAGCATATTCTTAGCGCTCTGGGCAGTTTAAAGGAGGCACAAGACTATAAACTACTTTGCTCGAGCGCTGCACAATGACAGGATTGTGTGCAGGAGCGAAGTGTCCTGAGATCCGTGATAGTGCAAAGGTAGTTGCACTGCCGCATGGGCTGGCTGGAAAGTGATTGTTATAGTCACTATTCACGATGTGATGCTTGGTTTGAGGCCAAATGGAGTGGCTAGTAGGCATTTAAGGCAGGCTTTATGGGCTAGATTGGAGAAAATTTTCCACCAAGGGAGAATTAATAAACCTGATTTGGGGGGAGCGGTCGAATTCGAATTCAAAAGGCGCTATAAATTGAAAAGGACTAACCAACAAACAACATTTGCCCATTTGAGAATTGAGGTATTGCGTGCCCAAAGATATATGAACGCAGATCTGTTTGATTTTTGAGGTCAAAGGTGTTGTTTAAGCACTTATCTGAGTCATTGAGAGATTGGTGGAACAACAGTATGAGCACACCAAAGGTAAGGGAAGAGTGCACCAATGCCATTACATCGAAGATGGAGGAGATTAGCAGTGTAGTGAAGGACTACACGAAAATGTTGGAAGATTCATTTGAGGTCGTCACCACTCTGCAGGATGACTCAAACATACAATTCTTAGAAATAGAGGCACATGAGCTGCAACAAAGATATGCTGATATAAAAGGGACTTTGCAGATGGTGGCCCTTAAACAGAGGCTCGCATGGATGCAATAGGCTAAAGCACTTAAGGAGCATGTAGACGTAGCGCAACATAGAGAAGTGGTGTTTAAGGTGCGCATCTAACCTTTGATTGGTGAGGAATTCATCATTACAGCCTCAATCAAAGCCAAGCTCGTGCATATGCAGGGAAAGCAGGAGAAGATACATGGAAGCAGTTCAGCTACAACAGTCTCTGAACATCATGTGTAGGAGATACAACAGGTAGCTTCTCAGTTCACTGCCGATCTTACATCAGTTCAGATAGAGTTGGGAGGTCTCCGCATGAAGATTTCTACATCGACAGAGTGACTCGAGGGTGAGTCGCGATGTTTGTGTTGGGGGCCTATTATGTGTGGGATGCCCCAAGGCAAGTTTTGGGGCTTAAAAGCTATATTTTGACAAAATCCAATGTAAAGACTCCACGTTTTGTGGGCGTGGAGCGCAAACCTATAAATGAGTCATAGGGTTATTAGCCCTCATTTTTGTAAATGTAATGTCATCTTTAGAGATTCACCCATGGTTTGTGGACCATTGGATTGTATAAATAGAGTGAGGCTTTAAGTTGTAAATAACAGAAGGATAGACATTAATGAAGGATGAAGAATTAAGTCTTATCTAAGTGTAGAGTCAAGTCTTTGGGTCGTAGAGTAGGAGAAGGATCGTAACTAAGTGTGGAGAGGGCTAGTAGTCCACATCTAAATATGTAGAACCATGCAGCTCAGTGTGTAGGGTGAGTTGAGTCTGTAACCTTTGGAGAAGTAATAAAGAGAAGTTTTACATCATTTCTATGTATCTTTTTCCTATTTTGTGGATTGAATGTATCAGATATAAATTGCATTTCTATTGTTTATATGATGCATGAACTTATATGAATGTGTTGATAAAGTGAATATAAGATAAAGTATCTGTTCATGCGAAGATAACTAACTAAAAATAAGAAGATAAGTAGGATCCACGGTATAACTTGGGAAAGTAGCGCAAATTGCTGCTAGGGAAAAATGAAATCACCTTATCCCTTGGTGAGGCCTATGTGAAGGTGAGTGTAATAGATTGCGAAGGCCTCACAGGTTAGGATAGTTCACGAAGCATCCTGTGTGAAGGTATTCACATTTGGACTAAATCAACCCCTCAGACATCTCAAGGGCGCGAAAACTTGGTTCCAGCATCCCCCCATACTGCTTTGGGTGAGACATCATTCCACACCCCACGGGTTCTTGCCGTAAGGGCCAGTAGTGTAGGGATTTTTTTGGCTAATTAACTCCAAACCTGAGTTAGGCCCCCTCAAGGCAACACTAATTCTCAAACTTCATGTCACTCAACTATCTCATCAATGACTAGAAATAATATTGTCTCATCCCTCACCAGTGTCTCACTTAAAGTCTACAATGATTCCACATTGTTTGGTTCTTATTATGGTTCACCACCTACTCCCTAAAATCCTATCTCTTCTAGTTTTTACATGCTTCAAGCATCACAATATGATCACAAGCAGTCTGGTATGCCTTCATGATAGTCTGCACCTCCAAAACCTATTGTTCCCAACTAAACCTAGCCTTCTAGTACTACCCTTCAATGTCTCTTCCTTCTGTTGGTGTCTCTCCTAGTCCTTTTCAGCCTAAAACCATTCCCCCGAGTCTTAACCATCTCAGAGATGTTTCCCCATGTCATCACCCTTCTAGTTAGATATCGTTCTTATTTCCACCTCTCGGAGTTTATTCTACATTTGTCATGGCTACATTGAGTTTACCTAACTTTACCTTGGGGATCCCAATCTGGTACATTGATCACCCCGCAAACACTCCCCCCGATCAATTCAAACCTTACACTGCTTTGATCTCCGTTCACCCTGGTGCTCTTACCCCTTCCTTTGCTTTACTTCCACAAAAATCTCAAGAGAAACCTACTCCCGTTGCAAAAGAATCTGGTGACGGGGGTAAATCACAAAAAAAGGGAACCAAAGACAAGGAACCCCAACCAACTCCCACTTCTCGTAAGCCACCAATGCCTACTCCTCCATGTGCTCTATGTGATGTTTTTGGTAATGCCACCAATAATTTTCCTGAACTCCCTCATATTAAGAATGTGATATTTGATACCTTCCGATATTCTAAAATTCCTGAGGTCCATGTCACCTTACCCAAGTCAGCTAAGAAGAATAGATCATTACGCATGAATTACCCTTGTAATTTGTGTGATAATTATGGCCATTATTCTCATCACTTTCCTCATCTAGAATATTTTCATGATACACTTCGAGTTCTTCACGAATTATAGGCTACTCATAGTGATTCCACCTCTTCTCTACCTGTGGGTTCTGGTCCCACTCCTATGCCAGAGCAGGAGGTCTCTCAACCACCCATCGTGATCCCTCCCTCTGATGTTGACGTGATGGATATTATTGCTCCTTTTTTATATCTGTCTTCATCCATGGGATCAATATATCGAGACCCTCTAGATGTCTCCTATTGTGGTTTTGTTGAACCTTCTTCAATGAACACTTCAGTCTCACATCTCACATCTACTAGTCACTTGTCTCCTAGCCTTGACAGTGTGTATGTGAACCTTGTCTCTCATGAATATGCCTCAGCTACATCCTCTTCATTATGTCGTATCTCTTCCTCTAGTCCCCCCATATTCCATTCTAATGAATACATTATGGAAGCCTTGACCACCCCTTATTATCCTTGGGATGATATACACCATCGTGTGTAATTCCTTCCAAAACAACCCCATGATCAATTTGTTGTGGGTTCCAAATAGTTCATCCATGGTGAGGTTGATTGCTTCCATCACCCCTTACTTCTAACCATGAATTTGAACCACATCCACCTTGTGGCCATTACATTTCCACTCAATGTTTGGATTAGGGGGCATCCACTTTTGAGAGTCCAAGAGAAGCAATTATCCCCAATCCTCTTAGTGCATCTATTAGTGTTGACTCTAGTACCATTATTCTCCCCCATTTAGAAGAACCTCTAGAATCCCATATCACTTTAGATCACTCTAAGTATGATCGACTTAATCATTCCTCCATCTTACATAAACAACCTAGTCCCTTAGACATTATTATTGTTCAACCTTTGTGTCATGTAGGTGATCATCAATTCATTATATCCGAATCCACTCTTTGGTATTGTGAAGCCAAGTATGAGAACCCATAAATTTATCCCATTTTATTCATATATGTAGTACTACGAGAGATTGGTAATCCACCATTTCCTTTGTCACACTACATCCATCATACATTCTTCCCACAGGAAGATAACCATAAAAAAAATGGTGAACCACATCATCAAAATGTGTTTAGAGTCCATTATTCTAAAAACATTTGGCATGTCCATAGCATGCTAAATCTATCCATACAAAATTGGGGGACACATATGCCACTACATATATTCATGATCCTCTACGGAATCATTTTCTAGTAGGGGTGAATGATTGAATCCCTTATTTGAGCATTTGGAAGACAATGGCACTCCACAAATACATCTAGTCAGGGGACATCATTCTGACCTGATTAGTCCCCTCCATCATCATATGCTGGGGGGAAGTATCACATGCTTGGGGACATGATGACCCCCCCCTAGCCACCTTCTCACTTGATTAACATAAGTCTCGGCCTATATCACAATGATCTAGGTATGGTCAATTATCCTCTCATTCATTAGATAGTTTTTCCTACTAGCCTCTTTGATGAGCCATATGTTCATCGCATATCGTAGATTCTTGATACCATATTTTCAAAAAATCTACTCTGTGTGATGCCACATTTACCATATAGTCCACATGTTTGACTTGGTGGGTTGGGATGATCCTAGAACTTCTCTAGTAGTTCATTCTCTCATTCTTCCTTCCTTAATTCTTCACCAAGAACCATCCTTCTAAGAATCATTAAGGTCGTCCTTAGATAAGTAAGGCCACCTACCTCCAACTTGCAGATCCTAATTCCAATGGTTGGTTTTTCCGCTACGATCTCCACAAGATTTATGGCCATCTCCTCCTCTCCAAATTCTCTAACAACTCACTATGCAAATGAATTGGATTTGGGGCCAAGAATCCCTTTTGTAGGAAAAACCATAGTTTTTCCATCACCCACTGCGACCAAATCATAGCTTAGTTTGATGAACCATTAACACCATTCGAAAGCTCTCACCGATTTCTATAATGGGTCTCCATTTGTTTTTTATAATGTGACACTTCACCAGGAACCCATTTTTCCCATGAGGTCTCACTTTGCCTCATATTAAAATCGAATTTCTTCATTTGAGACTTATACTCTCATACCACTTTACCCATGAATTGGTTAGCTCACGTGTCCATTTTCGTTGACATGAGTAACCATTATTTACCCATGTTTTTATGGTCCCCTCTGGCCTCCCCCATGTAAAACCATCATGTTGGCTATGATTTGGGTTGTCCCAGGTTTTATCTATACTGCGCACCAACAAAACCTTGAATAATTGGCCCTTTTGGTAATGACCTATAGGCAAATTGTAGTCTCACCCAAAGTTACTATGGGAGGATGCAGAACCACGTTTTTGTTTCCTTGAGGGATGTGGAGATGTGGTATTATTATGTTTTCTTACTTTTAACATGCATAAATTACTTTGCTACATTAATTTAATCACATAAACATATCATATAAAGCCATAATCATCACCGTGCTATAATAAAATGCAATTGTACTAAACTCCAACTCTACAATAGATAATAAGCAAATATACACATGAAGACACCAATTTTATTGTGGTTCATCCCAATGTGGGACTACATCCACAAGAACTATTGCTTATGATAATAATTCTTGTACAACGAACAATTCTTGACCTGCAAATTAAGTGGCACGTCGTTTGTGCACTCAGTTGCAGAGAATTTCCTTTGCCAAAACACCACAAATCACAAGAATACAACCAATTGATTCAATGTGTGATGTCTCTCTTCTTTATTATTGATCCCTATATATACTATTACATTCAGGGATATATCATCAAAATACCATGGTCCATATACCATGGAATCCCTAAAACAATCTACGATGGTCTGAAAACCATTCATCTTTTACAATATTACATTATTTTTACAAAAAGGAGGGGCTTCGACCCATTCCGTCGCCCTTACACCATGTGGTATATTCCAACTACTTCACTTACATGGTCCACATGGTACTTTGCTACATAGTCCACTTCACATTGTGGTTCACTTTCCACTTCACACTCCACTCCTCAAAATGCAGAGTATTTACCAAAATTTAGGCCAATTTAGGTTTCACCCAATAGGCCTCCAACACTCAGATGTGACTTGTCTTGAGTTACTCAGCTACTTTGCCTATGATTTTTTCTACGATGTTGTTGTAGGCCTCATTGAACTTTTGCAAAAAAAATTCAACCTTCTTTTCTTCACTGTGCACCTCCTCCAATAGTGCTTTTGTGACATGTTCTATATATTTCTAGACAATCACTATCTCCCTCTGCTGAAGATCTTGAAGCTTCCCATCTACTATATGGGATAGCTAAAGAGCCTCATCCTACCATGGTTGAGTTCTCTCCACCAAAACCTACACCTCTTTATTTAGTTCCTCAATATTCTTCTAGAGGGCCTTTCGCTCATTGATTTTGGTGATCTTCTGTGTGATTGGTAAGGTCTTCCAAGATGCTCAAATCTTTTCCCACTATTGCTACTTCTGCTAAATCTCTTCCTATATTTTTTTTACATTTGGATCTTCTTGTAGGAATGTCAAAATATGTAAACTCTCATCTAAAATTTTTCCACAGTCTATGCCTCCATCAATAATATGATTGATAATGTAGAGGCCCAACCAATGCATCTTGAATTTTCCTGGAAATTTCATAAACATATTGTCATAGAGGAGAACAAGTTCTCCTTCCTAGAACTTTTTCTTCTTAACATGTCTATCATTCCAAGCCTTTTCTCTTTCTTTCTATACCTGCTGATGGAATCCTACTATAAATATGTCTTCTTCCAAAGAAATCAATTGTGACATTCGTTCCTTCACTGTGTCAGGGTTTTCCATATCTGTAAAATATGGAATCCTCAAGCTAGGCACAATGTACTCCATAGGAATCAAAAATTATTTCCCATAAACTAACCTGAATGGTGTTTGACCTGTCAATGTTTTGCATGTGGTCCTATAAGCCCATAAAATTGTTGGAATTCTAAGGTCCCAGTCATCTCTGTTCACATTGCATACCTTAGTCAGTGCATTATCTAAAATATTATTGAATGCTTCTACTATTACATTGGCCTGAGGATGATAAGGGGTATTCTTCTGATGATAGACTTGGAATTCCTCAGCTAATGCTTCAATAGTTTTATTCATGGAGTGTGAACCTTGGTCACTCATCAAAATCTTTAGACATCCAAATCTAGACAATATATATTCAAAAATAAACTTCACAACAGTCTCTGTGCTGAAGTCCCTTACTAGTTGTGCTTTGACCCATCTTGTTAAGTAATCATTTTTTGTAATTATGTACCTCGTACCAGTCCTTTTTCCAGGTGGGTTCTTGGATCCAACAAAATCAATAGCCCACTTATCAAAGGCATGCAATGTAACTTGTGGTACCAATGGCATCTCATCTCTTCTTGAACGATTTCTTGTTCTTTGACACATATCACATGCTCTACAATACTCCTTTGCATCTTTATGTAGTGAAGACCACCACAATCCTACTCTCAAAATCTTCTGCGCAATATCCTTTCCTACATAGTGTCCACCTATTGTGCTAGCATGAGATTCTCCTATAATCATCTATATTTCGTGTTCAGGAACATATCTATGCAATATTTCATCTGGTCCCATCTTATATAATTGTCCCACTATTAATGATAATTTAGTTGTGTTGACCACTAATTCTCTCTTCTGTTGCGTAGTATATTCTGAAAGAGCCATCCTTGTGGGAAAAAACTGAATGATATCCACAAAATGGTCATCTGCAACTCTGATTGCAAATAACTATGCATTAGGGAGATTATTCTTTAACTGGTTTGTTCTTCCCATATTTCCAATCTTGATAGATGGTTAGGTCTTGCATTCAGTCTTCCTCATTTAACAATAATTTCAAAGTCATATTCCTAGAATAACAATAGCCATCTGCAAATATTTCCTCCTAAATTAGGTTTATTAACCAAATACCTCAATGAAAAATGAACTATGAACATTTTAAAGTGTGATCCCAACAAATAATGTCTAAAATTATGTAAAGTGTACACCATGGCCAGTCCTTCCCTTTTTGTAGTGGCATAATTCTTTTCTGCCTTATATAACTTCCTACTTGCAAAATATATAGGGTAATCAATCTTTCTTGCACTAGCCTGTGCCAATACTACTCCTAAGGCTATATTAGAGGCATCCACATGGACATGGGATTCCTTATTCCAATTAGGGAACACTATTATAGGTGCATGCCATTCTTTCTTTAAATATGTCAAGGCTTTTCTGACAGTCTTCATTCCACTACAAATTTACATCCTTATACAACAATTTCTCCATAGGCGCATTGATTTGCACATACCCTTTGATGAATTTCCTATAATACCTAATATGTCTCAATGTAGTGCAAAGTTGTCTTACTGTCTTAGGTGGAGAAAAATTGACAATGATAGAAATCTTAGTAGGGTCCACCATTAGTCCTCTCTTGCAAAAAATATGTCCCAACAATATGCCAAAAGGTAAACAAAATATGCACTTCTTTAGGTTCAGAGAGATCTAATATTGTCTACATGTGTCAAGCATAAGTCTTAAACTTCCAATATGTTTTCTTGGCAACCCAAATACTATCCAATCATCAAAATATACCTCCAAAAATTTGTGGATATATTTCTTAACAGTTGCGACCACCACACTTGAAAATATAGCATGGGCATTTTGCAATCCAAAAGGCATCATTGTGTATTGATATGAGCCCCATTTTGTAACAAATGTGGTCTTATGCTGATCTCCAGGTGAAATTATAATCTAATTATAACCTAAGAATCCATCTGTGAATGAATAAGCTTCTTGACCTCCTACATTTTCTAACACTTCATCTGTGAAAGGGGTAGGGAAGGGATCATGTAAACATGCATCGTTTAACTTTCTCAAATCAACACAAATCCTGATTTATCCTTGATTCTTCTTTTATTGTACCACCATAGGACTTACCCATTATGATTCTTCTACTGGTTCAATAGTTTCTGTTACTATCATCTTATCAAGCTCTATCTTTAATTTATCCTTATACTTTGGGTTCAACCTGTAAGGTCTTTGTTTGACTGGCTTCACATCAAGCTTTAGAGGACTCTTCCTGACTCCTAGATTTCCTATTATACCCTTCATATCTAAAAACTTAGTGGGAAATAGTTCTTGATATTCATGAAGTAACTTTGTAACTTTACTGACTATCTCTTCATCCCAATAGTCTCATATTGTTGCAAACTTAGGTTCCTTCTCTGATCCTATGTTCACATTCTTTGTCTTTAGTGTCTTTGTTATATCTGGTATCTCTAACTCAGGTCCATTTACTTTGCAGTATCCTTCTGATTCTACTGTCGATGTTGCGAGGATCTTCTTCCTCTTATGCAGTAAGGTTATAGCATTCTAGTGCATTTTCTATTTGTGTATCCCAATCGGTTTGCCTCCATGTCAGTGGAGTTACATCCTCAAAGATCATCTTATTAACTGTTTGAAGGGCCAAATCTATGTATGGACAATCATCTTAAAATTTGAATGTTAATATGAAACCATCAACCATGTTTTCCCAATCCACAGTACCATGTCAAAGATCTGTTTCTAGATACTAGCTCGTAGGGATTGTTTCTAATGTATGAATAAATCCATGTACCCATTCTTTCTATGGAATCCCCTTCCATGTTCTAGTGCATATATGGATATGCTTCCTAGGATCAGTTTCACCATCATATTTAATCTCTATTTCTATATCTATCTATTGAAACCTTATCCAAATCAATCTTCGACATTCTTTCCAGCCTTATATATTTTTCTTGTGTGAAACCCACCATCTAGTAGGGGTAGATTTCAAGGCTATATCCAATGCTAACAACCTTTGATTCTCTAGAACTTGTTCTACATAGTCATAAAGAAAATCATTTACATCACCCAAGCCATTTAAGAACAAAAATTACATACCTCGAATGTCATACAATGAACTAATTTGGTGATTCTTTCACAACTCCTTGAAGTACTTCATGTAACCTATTAGGCAAGTTCTTCAATTCTCCTTTTGAGTCTGAGGTATAAGAACTATCATGCTCCCAAATCAACTTTTCATCTAGAGTAGGGTTAACCCAATCCTATTTGTTTGTTGTCATTTGATAGATATTAGCTGTGCAATATTCTTCTCTAGCTGCTTATGTATATCTTACTCCTTCTGATGGGTCTAAGGGAACAATCACTCCCATATTATTCCCTTCAAATATCATTTGTCTCTTCTTCAAATTAATTATAGCCATATTTTCAAATGCCCAATCAAGTCCAAGAAATGCAGGATCAATGATCTTTATTACCTCAAAATCAACATTAGTGTGAACTCCTTCAATGTACACTATTACACCTAGTAGTCTTCCTAAGGGGAAGATATTTTGCTGATTTTCCATCCTTAATTGAATAGGTGACCATTGTAGCTTTGGCTTACCCATTAATTCCCATGTCTGCTTCGTTAATACATTAGCATTAGATCCCAGATCTAGAATAACTTGATCCATCTCATATTCTCCTATCTGCGCACTAAGCCTCATTTATATTCCATTTCTCTTTTGTCGATGCAAATTATTAACTGTGCACATCTCATTTAGCGATGCTTTTTTCTATGCAAAAGAATATATCAACTACTGAAGCCCTCTACAATCTCTTGATCTCTTAATAATTTCATACAAGTCTATAGAAAAGACTTTAAAGTGCCTCCTTGGTTTGCTAACTCCTAATCCTATGTCAGAGCTCAATTTTGTGTCAAAACTTGATTCTATATCGGAGCTCGATTGTGCATCAAAACTTGATTATGTGTCAAAGTTGATGACACATTGCAACTAGTTTTCTTCTTTGGTTGTGCAATGGAATTCGAAGCTCCAACATCCATAAATATTTTCTTTTCTTCCATAAATACTTACTTTTCCTTATGAATATAAAAAATAGGAGCTTTCTCAACAGTTTTTCTAACCCATGAACTTTCATATTCTTTCTTCTCATCTGCTTTATCAGTTCTGGTCGCATCTCCACTTCTAGTATACTAATTTGAGGTTTGTCATTCCTTATTTTAGTGGTCATCATTTGAATATTCTATTTTGGCTTCTGATTCATGTTTTTCTTGCATATTTTCCATAAGTATAGGAAATTATTCAATTACATGGTTAAAGGATTTGCAATAATTACATGTCGTTGTAGGGTTCTAACAATCTCTTGCAAAATGACCTACATAGCCGCAGTGATAGCAAATGATCTATCCATATTATCGACCTGATCCAGCACCTTGACCTCTTCCTTGGTAGCCTCTTAGACCATTGTATTGTCCACTACCTTCACGTTCATGTTCTTATGCTTACATTCTATAAGTGTCACCACCACGCTCCATCATTAGTTCATAAGCTTGACAATTATTTTCATCATGCCCTACTGATTTACAAAATTTGTACTATAGATTCCTTGGATTCTGTACATATTTATATAATAAATAGGAATATTCGGAGTGATATTCACCTCTAGTCTTACATATTTCGCACCATATGCTAGATCCTGCATTCAAGGGATTCGGTACCCCACAAGCCATGTAATCCCTAAAGATAGGACATTGTTCTTTAGAATGACGCTCTAATCTGCACTATGTACACCACACTTCTTCTCTGAATTCTTTGCTTTTCTTGATATCTTGTATCTACAGGGTTAGGTTTTCTAGATAACTCTAAATCGATTGCATACCTACATTAGTATCTCCTATAGGTGAATCTTCCAATTTCATCGAAATCTCTAGAGCTTCGACTTGATGTGTTATCTTTTTTTCCATCAATGGTAGTATGATATGGGGTAAAAACAAAACTATAAGCCATGCTTGATGTTGTTGCAGAGCTATCTTGAAGTTCACTTGGTCCAACAATTCCTTAAATCTCTGATCAAAATCCCAAACAGGCTGAGTAGGTTTCTATTTAATATTCTTTTAACTCAGTGATGCACTGTGACTAAGACTTCGACTTCTTAAATTCTCTTATCAACACTGCTTTAATATCTGCAAATGTTCTAATATGATTATTTTAATACTTCATATACCATGTAAATTCTCTATCTCATAATTTCATAATGAGTTGCACTTTATTTATATTTTCATCACTGATCTACTTCACGATCCATATAGCTTCACATAAAAACAAAAATTGTTATGGATCTTCTGATCTAGTTCATTTGAAAACATGCAGCTTAATATCATCAACCATATTTCTTCCCTAGAGGGAGGGGGGGATGGGGGTTAGGGCGTAGAGGAGGGGGAGGGGAAGGGGGAGGAGGAGAATGAAAAATACCCTAGCTCTTGCTGGATTCTAGCTTCTGTGAACTCTCAAGCTACGAAGGTGAATACTATGAAGTTACCTAGGGTTTATCAGGGCAGTCATCTTCCCTTTCACTTTCAGATTCACTCAACAGAGGACTATATTCAGTCTCTACAAAGGCCTTTAGGTCTTGTCCATGAGCTCTTTTTCCAGTATCTACTCTATATCTTTTTACACTTTGCGTTATTGTGATCTCTGGCTTAGATTTATTCTATCTTCTTCCAAACATAAGTAAACTAATAATTTGGTTGCATACTTAAAACTCCCTTTTCACATAGAATCATGTTAACCCAAAGTTTCAAAGATTTTAAATACTTACCTTGCAGTCCTTTGAAGAATCATTGTTCTGCTTCGTTGTAGGACAGAACCTAGTCTACTACGAATTCAGTAATGAATCCTCCCAATAGGCTATCAATCCAGAAATTGATAGCCCTTGAAATCCTATTGTTAGTGCCCTTGAGTCAGTGTATAAATTCAGGAGTTGCTATTGGGTAAAATGCATGGGATGAAAGCTACCCTCGAAAGTCTTCCCGGGAAACTACAATATTCCCATGCTCAGTAGCTATGTCAAAGTAACTTTCTCCTCAGAGATATAACAATGCTGGCCGACAATATGGCATAGGGCGGATCTAGTTTCATAATAGACTATCCTGAAATGGTTGTCTTACAAGAACAATATCGCAGCTTGGGAGAGGAAACAAAGCTGAATGATGCAAGCCTCTACCCAAGGTCTTGATTCCTGCTTCACCAAACAACATAGATCGGTACATGTGATAAAATGAGTTGACGTCAAACATGCATGAAATCATCTGATTACTAGCCAATAATGGAGATTGTTAATAGATGCGAGGAAGACCACCGATAATGGTGATGGTCTCCAAGATACACAGTGCAAACTAGTGAGTGTGAAAGATTTTTTGTCGTTGAACACTTGTAGAATCGCTTAACCAGGAGCCAATAATGAAAACCCGTGATCAAGCACAAGGTAACCTGCCACTAATTTCTACAAGCACCAAGGCACTAAATGTGTTTCTGGGTTATCTTCCTAGATAAAGTGTTGAAGTCGATAGGAAGGAACCTGTCGAAAGGTAAGCAATGATGTGTCCTACATCAGTCGACATGAAACCGGACAAGGATGAATTTTTTTTTGAAGAATATTTTGAGCTTTTGGGTCTAAACAACGGAGGGCATGATGAAAGGATATGTAGGGTTAGTTGATTGAAGAAACAAGTAGGGACCCTTGAACAATAGAAGGCATGACAATGGTTTTAACCAGACAACACTAGACTCATGAACACTACAGTGTGTTTAAGATACGAAGATGCAATGGCATCAGGGTTTATAGGCTAAAAACTCATAGGTTGGTAGGGTTCATATTGAGAGGCTATCAAAATGATGGTTTATCTGAGGGAGTGCCATGTTCAAGGAAACTTTTGTTGCCAAACCATGCTTCAGGATACAGTTGTATTTCCACTTTCCCCGTCTGATTTTTAATGAGTCCAGAAGGGTAAAATCATCGATCTTTTCATGTTTAGAGAGTCTAAAAAGGATCACAAAAGAACCACTCTTTGCCCTATCTGATTAGTTTAATGAGTCCAGATAGGAGAACTCATCGATTTTTTCATATTTTAAGACTCTGAAAAGTATCGTAAAAGGAATAACTCTATATCTTTTCTGTGTATTTAACGATTCCAGACTAGACAACTCGGTGATCTTTTCATCTTTAGAGAGTCTAAAAATATCGTAAAGAGAGACTCCATGGTGGTCCCTTTTTCATAGTTGTTAAATGGGTGCGACAAAAGGTTAATAGTATACCCATATTGGTTACTTTTCTATATTTAATCTATGGACCTGGATAAAGAGAAACCTTTTTCCAATAGATATCGACCTCATTTTGTTACGAGTATGACGCAGCGGACTAAACTCGTGTTTTTTCGTGACACTTTAACGAGCTCATTAACAAAAACTCAGGATTTTTTATTTTTTAACAAGCTTGAAAAAGTACTTGAAAGAATACTCAGGTCATCTTTAGCATGTTTCACGAGTAGCAAGACACAGCTCATGATTTTTTCAGTTTAAAGAGCAAGAAAAAAGTTCCTTAAAAGGATGCTCTGTTGGTCTTTTTCAGTTTATGATCTAGAACAAGATCAAAAAAGAGGTGCTCAGAGCATTATTTGCATATATTTAACGAGTGCAAATGATGAAAAAATCAGGAAATTTTATATTGTTTAAAGAGCGATAAAATATCCCTAAAAGTGCTTTACGAGTTCTGGTATATATGTTTAATGAGCTCTACTACAAAAACTCGGAGGTGTTTATATTTTTTAAAGAGCGATAAAATGCCTCTGAAAGTGCTCTATTTATCATTACATAGATTTAATGAGTGCAAGGACAAAAGCTTGGGGATGTTTATATTTTTTAAAGAGCAATAAAATATCCCTAACAATGCTCTACTCGTCTTTGTAGTAGTTTAACGAGCCCAAAGAAGAAGACTCGAGGTTTTTCTGATTAACGAGCAAGAAAAATACCATAAAAAGAATGCTCAATCTTTCTCGATCTCATGCTTGACATTAGAAGGGTCTATGCCATGCATTTCCTCATAAGACCAAGGAAAAACATCACGGAAGTCCCTAAACGGGTAGGTGAAGCTCATAATTTCCTCAGGATTGTGATTGGCTCCACTATGTATGTTTTCCACAATGTCTGTCATGACAGAAATATCAGGGAGCAATATTTGTGAAATATTTCCCTTGTTTCCTTCCAAGTCCAAAATTTAGATAGTTGTATACGGTGAGGAAACGATTTCATGTGCGTCAGGTGATAAGATTTGAAGAGGAATCATGTCTGAATTAGATATCGAAACATGATGGTGCGAATCCTCCCAAGGTCTCTCTTCTAACCTCATGATCTCTTTAATACCTTCATCCACTGATAGGAATTGATTGAGTGGATCGAGCGAAAGAGTGGTTTTGGGAGGGGTAGTGGTATCTTTGGCCGAAACCAAAGTGACTGGAGATTCGGGTGCAATTTGAATGGCTTCGCGGGCTAATTCAGTTGATGACAATAGCATTTGTTCTCTGTAAGTGGCAATGTCTGAAGGAGCTGGTAGGATCCATGGATCGGTCTGTTCATGAGGAAAAGATGAAAGCATGTTAATCAATTGTGAAACCTTCGACAGTTGAAGAGGGAAACAACCATGAGGGAAGAAGCCTTCAGTAGACTGGTACCTAAACTGATGTAATTGTCAGTTCCACCTCCTACTAAGGGTATAGAGGCACTTTGTAATGGTGAATAATCAGGGGTGCAAAAAGACTATTGATCTACTATAACTACCTTTTAATCGAATGTAAATTGGATGATGTGAAAGACAGTAGATACGATGACTGTCATGGCATATGTCCAACTGCGACCCAGCAACAAATTATAGTTGATTTTTTGGTTTACGACTTCTACATCCACCGTTACAGTTTTCCAAGCCAAAGTGATGGGAAAATTGGTTGAGTATCCTTTTGGGACAAAGGTGTGGTCGTCGAAATCTTTAAGGGAGTTCGACAGTAGTGAGAGGGTTGGGGAACCCAAGGCGAGCCAACATGAAGCTGACATGATGCAGGTTGAAGCACCTTCGTCAATGACAGTTTGGTGTATACCTTTCCCTTACGAAGTTATATGCACCTGAAATGCAAGATGGTGGGAAAGGTTAGGTTTACCCTTGTCCATGTCAAAAATGGCAAGCATGGAATCTGCAGGGTCAATACCCCTGATAGCTGAAAGCAAAGCTTTCCTTTGGCTGGGGCATATTTTTCATTCTTCAAGCGCCGACATAGCCGACAGTGCTTGTGCCAAATCCTCTACGATGTTGTAGTGTTGGGTGGCATGTGCAGATGTGTTGTGCATTGTGTGTCGAAGTGCCCCTTTGGGGGCTCGGATTACAAAGTCCTCAACTAGCCTTTCGATTCACAAATCGTTGGGCAGCGATGGGTTTTGACCTGTGGATGGTTCTGCTACCGAAGCGACAGGAGCTCCATAAGGTGTGGCTCTTGTGTTAAGATCTATCATTCCAAATGTGTAAATGGAAGAACTCCCTTCACCAGCTGAAGTGTGTTGTGAACTGTCGCTACCCCCTAATATGGGTTGCGGTTGGTTGGCAATGAGATTTTGTTGTTGTTGATTAGGAAAAGGATTTCTGAGGACAGCAGGTGCCTTACCAAAATCTTTCTTGGTAAGGTAATCTATGAATTCTTGAAGATGCGGACAATGCCAGGTTACATGATCTTCAAGACAGAGTTTGCATGGATAGTTAGTGCCTTTATCCTTTTCCGAATCAGTAGGTGCAACAGCCTTCTATTTCGGGTTGGGCTGCTTAGATGACTACTCCTCAGAAGGAGTGATATTTTTCTTATTCTTCTTTTTCTTGCCACTGGGTTTCTATGTAGACTGCATAGAGTTTATCACAGTCGCAGGAAGAGCAGTCACTTTGGTAGAGGGGTCCACTGCTATCTTGGCAATGGAACCACTGAGTTGTTTTACAGTGACCTTGGAAGTTGCACCAACGATCTCGTCAACGTGCACTCCAGGGTGCTGAGAGGTGGGAGGATTGGGGTTACCAGGAGCATAGGGGATAATGTCGTAGAAAGTGCCAAACTATGAATAGATCAAATCTAAATGTTGGGCACAATGCATGGATTGGTCCTCTATGACCGCACCACCTAGAGCGACATCTCTAGCGATTTGTGGGAGCAATGACTTACAAAACCAATTTGTTAAGAGAAAATTAGGGATGGGAGCTTTGACTAACCTCCACCTACGTCTCCATTCATGGATATGATTGGAGATGTGGGTGGCGGTTTCCTAATGTAATGAAGCAAGGAGCTCCGTCCCTGTCTCATAATGGATAGGTAACTAAAAGTGCTTTAGGAACTCCATCGCTAAAGCATCAAAGGTATTCACTGATGTATGTGGTAACTCAATATACCACTTTGCAACATTACCAGTGAGGGTGCAAGGAAAAAGATGCAACCGAACATTTTCATCCACCATGGAGTTAGAAACACACCATAGATGGTAGGTGGTGACGTGAGTGCCTAGAGCCTCCCCTTGTTTTCCGTCGAACTTAGGAATATCCACTGGTATTTTATGCAGGATTGGTGGCCATTGTAGCTTATGGTAGATGGGGTCGTTAGTCAACTTGTATAAGTTGGGGATATCCAATGTTGCCAAAAAAGGAAAATTGTTAGGTGCCCCTGACTCGGACCACTATGATGACGGATAATCTAAGGAGCTCTGTGCTCCTCCCATCGTTTGGTTCCCCATGGTGTACATGGGCTACGTGATGTAGTAGTTGCTTTATGGTATGGTCTTCTAAAGTGGATTACCATGAGGATTTTGATACTAGGGTATGAAGTTGCCCCCAGTATAATAGGTGCCCCCATGGATTGGGTGGGGATCCCTTGTGAATTCCCAACCAACATTGAACTAACCATATGGATTTGATTGATAGAGGGAAAACTCATGTCAATTAGTGACTGTTCATGCATGCCCGAGAATGGCAGAGGGACTGTGAGATTTCCCGCCAGTATGTGCATATTGGGAACCACCCCAGATATCTAAATCTAGGGATTAGAACCATACATTGGTGGCCGACCTTGGTGTTGGTAAACTAGAACTGCACCAATAGTGCCACATTGAGTGTTATATGGAGCTCTATATGTGGCACTAGTTGAAGGTATGCTTTGGTGCACCATAGGAGTGGAACCTGGCATCTACTGGGTTCCGTTGATAGAGGGTGTTATGTGAGTAGTAATACCTCGGAAAATGGGATTTCAGGGTTCCACATTGCCGATGTTGTGATGACTATCGACTGGGGAAGTGGTAGAGGACTCACAGTATCTCTATAATTCCACAACCCTTGAGGTGTCGACTGAATACATGGGAGAGTTTCTCCCAGTGAAGAGTGAAGTACTAGTATGACGGGAGAAATAACATGATCTGATAGATTTGTAAGCGGAGTGTTAAAATGAGGAAGAAATCCTTCCATGAAGAAATCCTCCGAAAAGATAAAATCTTCGATCATCCAGAACAATCCCGTGTGTCATTTAGGAGACTTATTCCTCGAAGATGAGGAATCTGAGTCAGTGGATCTCGACAGATCCTCCACAGTGAGTGGAGGAAGTCCTAACAACCATCTGGATTGACGGTGAGGGCTGGATGTAGCCACAATGACTGGTAAATTTTACCAAATAAATTTTAAGGCGATATTCTTTAAGTCTCAAAAATGATAGCACTCAGGTACTTAAAAAGAAAAAATACACTAAAAATGACAATTATCAAACAAAGTGAAATTACCTTGTCTGATAAACACTGATTACTGGAGATGAAACCCAGTCTCTCAATGAGTAACAGAGAAGGATGGCCAAATGTACGGTTACGGTTACTTTTGAGCTTTGCCCGAACCTCAGATTGAGGGCCCAAATACTCTTGTGAAGACGAGCACCCTCCCAAAAAATGAAGACAAAGTAGGTCCGTCCAATTGAGGTACCAGGATATCCCGTCCCAATCACCTTAGGTAAGTACCTAGAAGTATTGGCCACTAGAGATACCTCAAATCACATACATTACCAGGGGGGATGTAGTCGTAGAAAACACGTTGTGTGGGTAGGATACCTGAGTCCCCGACTCAGTTCTGAAATCCCCGAAGGGATCCATGTTACACAGAATGCCCAAAGGAGTTGTAAAAGAAGGTAGGCTACCTTTAATTACAATCCAGTGGTGTCTCGTATTTCACTGCGTTGTGAGTGGAGTGGTCCTAGTAATATGAGTGCAGAAGGATTTTTCACTTTTTAATGGCACTAGTTTGATTTTCAACCTTGGGTAGTTGACTCACTTTCTTATCCCAAGGTCCTAATCTATCTAATGTTGGTTTGCTCTAAAAAAGAGTATCTGATTGATTTTAGTGTAAATTTTAGTGTACTTTCTTATTTGTCTTCGGAGGGGGTGTTGATGTATGAATATGATGAGACTCTCGACTCAATAAACCGTGCAGAACAATGCTTTGAATTTTTTTTCCAATTTCTTATGAAAACAAGTCTTATTCTACACATGTATTATTTTGCATATTCATGTATTTGTTAGTGCATCTAATGTCATTCAACACTTTGCATAACCGAAAGTTCCTTTTCTCAATATTCCCTAACAACTATTTCGACAGAAGGAGATATACAGTTTATCAGCTTTTCTTTCAACAAAAATTTCTTTTATGAGAGAAAACCTAAATCATTTTCTTAAAAAATAAATTTTAAGACACCAAATTTGTTAGCATGATACTGTTGTAGATCTTAATTCAGCCCTTGGGACAAGTTTCCCCCCCTTTTGGTCCACAAAATCTCTTGAAAAACGTGGAAATGGGAGACTAACCCTCTATCTGTGTGTAAACAGAGCTTTAGTTTGGCCACTAATGCATCTTGTGCACAGTCAAAGAACTTTATAAAGCTCTATGTAGAGTAGCAACCTACATTAGTGAGGGAAAGAGCTCAAAAAGTGGGCTTTTAGGATCAGTTTCTGAAGAGAAAGCAACTTTGCAGGATGCAACAAGTTATATGGTGGATCAGAGAAGGATATGAAGAAGTGGGAAGCTCATAGAAGAGAGAATAGATCTGAAAGGAGTCCGGATAACTGGGAACTAAATGTATAGTCCCCAACAGAGTCGCCAATTCTACTATGGGGTAAAATGCACAAGATGAAAACTACCCTCAAAAGTCTTCCCAACACTTCCGACAGACCGTAAGGTTATCTGCAAAAGGTACCTATTACACACATGTTCATCTATCTAACATATATTGACAATATATGGAGAAAGGATCACCTTTGGTTCTTTCTAGATTCACTTGGGGATCTCCATGCGGTAAGAAGAACTCCTCCTAACTGGCTCCAAGATGATTCCTGCACAAAAGAACGAAGCGAACCAATCACAACATATACTTCTGACAATTAATGTAAGAATCCGTAACAAACATGTATAAATGTATAAATTATCTACTCAACACAACAAGCATCAGAATGAACAAATAAATGCACAATATCACTGACATTTCGAGTAGGGAACACAACTATAGTCCTATATTTAGAATAGAAGAGTGATTACAACAACCTTGTTGTATCAACCTTCCTTATCCCTTCTTCCTCTCTCTGTCTCCTTCTTTCAACTATTTCTTTCAAGAATATGACAATATCACAACAACACCATGTACTATCCTTCTAAATTCTCTGACCCATTTGTAATGGCTCTCTCATTGCTTATATAGCAATCGATTTAGGGCTGCCCAACTCCAACTATAGTTCATTTGGGTAAAAACCATGAACCTGCCTCATTTACCAGCTTTTTCCCATTTGCCTCTATTTCCATAATAGAATTTCTCCAAATATCTTGATTTTTGGAGTTTCCCTGCGTTTCTTGCACAAATTTAGGGAAATAATATCTAGATATTTAATGGCAGATTCATTGGCATAACCACTTGAGCATCACTAAAGTTTACTAACGCTCCCCCTGGTCTAACAACAAGAGTTAGTAGGTTGACTAACGCTCATTTATGCCTGTAAACAAGATTTATAAAGCAAGTTGTTAATGTACAGACAACGTTAGTGTGAATTCTAGGCCTGCAATTGTGGTCATTCTCTCAGTCATCTTGTCTTTCTCCTCTGAGTTGATTAGGAGGTCAATTTGTCCTATAATAGGAGTCCACATTGTAGGTTCTCCACCTCTGAAACAGGTATTTCTTTCAATCAACCGTGATATCCACTCATACAGTTCAACAAGAAATGATGCAAACAAAGTTCTATATTGATCTGTGAAAATATATCTCTGTAACCAAGCTTGGGATTTCATACGAGGGTTTCTATTCTCTTGATCTGAAAATTCTCTCTCCTTCGATTCTATCCAATATTGAATCTCCTTCTTTGATGGATGCCACATAAACATATCCCTCAAAGATATCCTGGTCCTTGCAACAGAACCATTTGTTAGTTATGATTCAAGCTGACCTAGGTTTGATCTATATTGCGCACCAACAAAACCCTGAATCGCTGGCCCTTTCAGCAAAAACCTACAAGAAAATCACAGTCTCACCTGAAGTGACTATGGGAGGATGTAGAACTAGGTTTCTACAGCCTTGAGGGATGTGGAGATGTGGCGTTATTATGTTTTTTTACTTTTAACATGCATAAACTACTTTTCCGCATTCATTTAATTACATAAACATATCATATAAACTGATAATCATCATTTCATTGTAATAAAATGAAACTGTAATAAACTGCTACTCATTTAATCACATAAACATATCATATAAACCCATAATCATCATTACATTGTAATAAAATGCAACTGTAATAAACTACTACTCTACAAGACACCAATTTTACCATGTTTCATCCCAATGTGGGACTACATCCGTAAGACCTATTTCTTATAATAATAATTCTTGTAAAACAAACAATTCATGACCTGTGCACTAAGTGGAAGGTTGTCTATACACTCAGCTGCAGACTCAAGCCTCTGTGCAGTTAGATGCAGAGCCTTTCCTTCACCACAACACCACAAATCAAAAGAATACAACCATTCAATTCAAGATGTGATGTCTCTCTTCTTTATTATTAATCCCTATATATACTATTAGATCAAGGGATACATCATTAAAATACCATGGTCCATTTACCACCGACTCCGTAAAACAATCTACGATGGTCCAAAAACCATTTATCTTTTACAATATTACATGTTTTTTACAAAAAGGAGGGGCTTTGACCCACTCCAATGCCCTTATACTACGTGATATATTCCAACTGCTTCACTGCAGGGTCCACTTTGCCCTCTGCTGTAATTTCTAGAACACACTTTGCTCCTCAAAATGCAAAGTCTTTACCAAAATTTAGGCCAAGTTGGGCTATGCCCAACACATCATCGAGTCACCCTCGTTTAGAGCATCTGAGATGGGTCACTCTTGTATCTATGGAGTTTTTCTTGAGTCCCTTTGCATCTAGTTACAACTTCCATACATATTTGGGTCACATTCATCCCTTCATGTTAATATTTTGCCTCCAGCTATACTGCTCTGTCTTTGAAAAGCCAATGTCTAAGTAATTGACCATCCCCTTTAGAATCGAGTTAGACGCTGCTAGGTCAACCTTGCACATTATTCTATAACAAGAGAAATCACCAGCCCACCACTCATCTTGCTTCTTTCCATCATCATCCCTCGTGTCAATATATCAATCACTCTATTATGATATCTTGCACCTTTTTTAAGGATTCCTCATTTCCTTTACTCTGGCGAGCCCCCTTTTGTCAAGTTCTGCAAACTTATTCCAAAAGTCTGGTCTAGAGGGTGGTTTACTATCATTACAGCCTTCATATTTGTTCAATGCCTTAGATCAAGAAAATGGAATCATCATTTCTCTTTGACTTGCTTGTTTCTCACGTGCTCGACACCAACTCATTATTACATGATTGAGAATCATACACTTGATGGTCCAGTGATCCAAATGATTGTACCAACGATTCTCGGGTGTGTGTGATATGTTCCAGACCTCATGAGTGGGTGGACCTCCAAGTATCCCTCCACATGCCTGGATATCCATAGATGTTAATCCATCATGTTATGCAGTTCTGTAGATGCGATGGGTTCAGTTTCAGCTGCTTGTAGCACCCATAACATGCATGTCTCCTTCAGCATGGCTTCTTCGGTTGTGATACCCAATCATCATGTTAGCTTAAGGGGAATTATGTCTCATGCACTCATATGTTATTGTATTCATTCATGGCATCTGCCTTTCCCAGAACATTACATATATGGGATTCATTATATTATTTTTTTCCCCATTGATGCCAACATATCATGTATCATATACTTTGTATATCAGTCTCACATTGTTGGGCTCAACATTAGTATTTATACTCATTTATCTCAGAGGGTATGGGTATGCCTCCCCTGCCTCATTTGAGATCATTTACTCCAACATAAAAGGAGAGTTCTCTCAGTTTAGTAGGTCTTTCCCCCTCCATTTTTGTCCTTCCTTGCATTTCTTCAACTCTCTCTCTCTCTCTCTCTCTCTCTCTCTCTCTCTCTCTCAAATTCCCTTTTGGTGTCTTGTGGAAGTGTAACCTACAACATATTTAGGTCATATGGTTTTCTCCTAACACTTATACATTGTGGGGAAATTCGTTATCAGCAAAAAATGATCACCTAGCCCTTTTTAACTAGGTGGATCAAAATACACCATGTAGGATTAATTTTACCATAGTGAAGTCACTTTCATGATGGGAAATAATTTAGTAAACCATTTTTATTAAATTATTTTCGATTAAAATTAAAAAACATCATGAGAATAATTGAATAAATCATTCTTTATTTAATTTTCTCTAGGAATAATCATTAAATCATTATTTGATAATTATTCCTTGTCACATTGGACTAAATCACCTAGGAATAATTAAATAAATCATTATTTATTTATTATTACTTTATTCTGTTATTGGAATAATTGTTAAATCGCTATTTAATAATTTTTTCAATTTCACACCATTCTTAATCCTCACAAAATAATTAAAAAATCATTTTATTTGTAACTTATTTATAAATAAAGATATTTGATCATTTGAATATATTTTCCCTCTCCACAAGATATAATAAAGTATTGCTAATCATTAGATCTTGATTTGGTCATTATTTTATTATTTTCCATTTTCGAGATCAACCCAATACTTTGTTATAAATTAGAGGGATTTCAGTTCATTCTTCACCATGATCATTATCATTGTCACCATTATTATCTTCTCACATTTGAGCTCCCACTTGAGTTCTATACATTGTTTTGGGTTTCTCGCATATTGAGAGAGAATCGATTGTTGAAGCATCAAAGGACTCATCCCACGGAGGGGGATTTGCAGACCATTTTGTAAATCTCCTTCACGAGGTGTTATCAATAAAGATTATTGTTCATTTTAAAAGTATTTCCATATTAGGTTATTACATCAGATATTGATTGTTTTTTATTGTTTTGGATTGTGTATATTTTTTGTTGTAGGTTTTTCTCAGTTTATTTTTGCAGATTTGAAGCGTAAGTAGCTGCAAATTGTTGTTACATTCACTTTTCACTGGTAAATTAAGTGAAATATATTTGGTACAAATTTCATACTAACAATATTCGATATATTGGTATACTTGTTGTTTGGTTAACATCTATCATTATGGATATCTTGATCCCATAAAGAAGTCTAGCACCTTGATTCTAATAGATGGAAACTTGATAATATTGATAATGTTTGTGAAAATCATGGTAGCCATGATGATAGAAGTGTAATAATGAGATTGTTATTCATGATATTCATGTTTACTGTGTGTTACCGGGAATAGTGTCCACTCAGATGCTGCTATTCCCACTAAGATGGGTGGCTATCTTAGAAACAAACAAGTAAAGTCTACTTTCGCTTTCCTTTATGAAAATATATAGGAGTGGAACAAAGGAGGCCAACCTTGGTCTTGCACTTGATTTCCTCTCCTTCCTGATAGAGCTTTGCCACTTCTGCTTTGTCTTCCCAGCTTCAAAGAGCACTTGTGGAATCACGGCAACATACTACTATCGAAGAACAAATATCTATATTCATAAATAACACAGGACCAGATGTGTGTTAACCATACAAATGCATATATAAACAAGTACACAAGAATATGGAGGAAAACTAGAATAACTTTATTAAGATGAAAAGTAGCAAGAGGATTACAACCATATTTTCTGACCCAGCATCATCCTCTAGGTAGAAAGCCCTTCTTCACCTCAAGCAAAGCTTAGATCACCCAACACTATGAATGTACACCAGAAAACCAACAACACTTCTCTATAAGATACAAAATTCCAGCCTCTGGATCTCTGTGATGAGGGATCCATATATAGATGATTATAGGAAGGTGAGTCATCTTCTGGGGTCTTGATTAGTGTCCCCTCTCTGATAGTTCCTGCTCCCACTTGGAGAATCATGATCTCTTACTCATCCCTGTTCGAAAACAAAGAGGCAAGTGTCAGAGGGGAAGCTTCTGGAAGATTCCATGACCTTCCACCTCGCATTTTGTCCCTGCCATTTGCCCATTCCTAACCATCGCACCCTGCATAGGAGTGATTCAATATGCATCGCACCCTATACACTGGGAAGGTGATATGCATCACACCCTCTACACTGGGCTTTCAGTATGGTCCAGTTTTGACCATTTATGAGCAGTTTTTAGTGGAGAACTTCTGGGAGATGATGTAATTAGCTGACCTTGTTCCTTTAGCTAGTGAAGCAAAACTTTTAGGGACTTAGGAGCCCTCAGTTTATGGACATTTATGATTGGGGTTGAAGTGCCCAAAAATGTCTATAACAGTTGCCCCCTAAAG
>APFE031033531.1:2274-14973 GCA_000404065.3 Pinus taeda
CATATCAACCTTGTTATGCCAAACGCATCCTACAGCCATACCAACATCCTCCATTTGGCCGAGTACCAATAGAAACATGACACGTGGTGGACTGTGTTTTTAAAAAATAAAGGGTAAAGAAACAGATGTTGAAGGGGCCTATTCATTGTATTCCATATGGCCGAATTATGATTCCACCACCCGACACAGCTAAATGATTCAGAGGACTCCCTGAAATCATACCCCAGTATTGCATATACGCTTCCAGTGCTCCTATGATGGCATCTATACAAATAGTACAACCATTCCTCTGTTTCCAAAGATGAATACGCTATGAAGTAAGTGTAGTTGGTCATTTCATCATCATTTTCAGTTATTTCACGCTGGCATTTAACTCCCCTGACTTCCACAGTAAGGATTGAAAGAAGTGAGCGCCACAAGAGGGAAATATAACCATTCGGTTTCGACTCCCACCAAAGTCACAAGACAGTAAACCGAGCATCATACGGGATATTAAGGGAGCGACGCCACCAGGTAACAAATTGAAATTTCTTTGTTGAAATTGCAAAACATTAAACAGAGAAGAGTTTAGAGGCCACGACCCTCTGCCAAAATGACAATAGGGTCAGCGAGCATGTTCGACAGTTCTCAATATCATGAAGATGCATTCGATTTCAGAGAGATACAGTGGTTGCCCTTTTTAGAGAAATTTCATGGAAGTAATGAAGAGGTTACCAAACAATTCACTTTCACATTCAATGGAGAGAAAGCCCTGATAGGTAACTTCTCATTCAGGGTTTCAGAAGATACCATCGCCCAGTCAATAGGGATTAGCCCAGAAGGGGAGAAGTACTTTAAGACAAAGCAATTTAAAGAGAAGTCGTGGACTCAATTTATGTCTAGATCCAGAGTCTCATCAGTTAACTGGAAGAAAGGCATCCCAAGGAGTTGGTTGGCGCATCCCTGGGATGAGATGGTCTATATCCTCCAAAAATTCGTAACCTACGAAGGCCTTTACAGTATATTCTATCTATACCATATTAAATTACTGCTACACTTGAAAAGGCAGTGTGTTATTAGTCTACCATATTTTCTATTACAAAGCCTAACTAAGATGTCGAAGACCATCCAAAAGCAGAGGGGAAATGAAGACAAGAGCCTATATCACTTTGGCTTAATTAAAATTCTTATTGAGCATGAACTGCAGAGAAGAGGGAAAATGTGGAAGGAGTTCTTAGCTGCTAACCAAATTAAAGATGAATAAGACAAAGAAGAATTGCAGGAGAACTCAGGATTCATGAAGGATATCGATGAAGAGATCCCAATAGCCAAAGCAAGCAAGGTGCCTCCACCTGTGAGCAGCATAAGGACTAGGAAAATGAGAAAAGAAGATGCTAAGAAGGCAGAGAAAGATAAAATTTTCACCACTTATTCAAGAAGAACAAGGAGAGCACCAAAAGCCCAGTTACAAGAAGACCAGCTTGAATCCAATGCACCTAGACCAATGGATATTCAGAGTAGTGACCACTCACCACAAGGACCAGGAGCTGATATAGAGGTTGAAAGCCACTCACTACCAGGACCAGGAGCTGATATAGAGGTTGAAAGCAATAACAAGCAAGAAAAAGGTTCACCACCTCCCATTAAGAAACAGAAGAAACTAGAGAAACAAATTGAGAAATTAAAGGAAGAACTCATGGAGGCTAATATGCTAGAAAAAGTTATCAAGAAAGAAAATGAAATGCGCCGAGCGTAGAGTAAAGAGACTCAAAAGAAGAATGAAAAGTTAAGGGAGCGAATCAATGAACTAGAGGCTGAGCAAACAGATATTTGTAATTGGGCCACTAAGTGGTACAATCAGAAGAATACCGTCAAAGAAAAATACAAAAGATTAAAGCAGGAGCTCCATGGTCAGAAAGATGCCCAGGTGAAAAAGAATGCGGACACATTGCTAAAGGTAGTAGAGGTATAGGCAGGGACAGAGTTCAAGGGAAGCACTTCGGGGTTAGCATGAGGACATGCTAATTCATTAAGTCAGGGAGAGATGTTGGTACCATCCCATGACCTCCTTTTTCCTCCTAAAACATATCATTTTCCTACTTCTTTCCATGATATATCTCTCAGATCCCTTGAAAATTGATTAGTTAATAGTCCTATAGTTATTAAAATGCATTAAAATTGATTTAGGAGTTTTATGTTAACGAATTAGGAATTTTTGGTAAAATGGCTACAGGAAGTTCCAACATCCTGTAATTGGTTCATTGTTTGACATGTGGCATGACAGCTAGGCTAGAGTGAAGGGTAGGGATGAAAAGCAGAATGTCCAAGCATGGACGAATACCTATCCTACAGCAAAATCGACCCCCCTACATGCGCAGTCAACGAAGGTCAAAGTATAGCATGTTGGCGACAAAGGCAGCAACAGCAAGCATTCTAAATTGATTTAGTTTTGTTCCTTTTTGAAATCAGTTTAGGATAGAAACATTTTTAAAAATCACGACATGGTAAAAGCGGCAACAACCACATCATGAATGTACATTCGTTTTTGAAATGTAAGGGTTATAAAACCATATGTAAACACAATTTTGAGTAGTCAGTGGGTTATCATTGTTTCGTTTGAAAGCAGAGTTTGAATTTAATATCAAAGACTTAATTACAGTCACGATCTTTCCCTTGTTGCGTTGATTTCATAATCGGTTGATCACAGTCCAGTATACCTCTGGAACGCGGACGGGCCCTGCGTTAACTTGGTATACTGTTCTTTTCTTTTCATTTGCAACTTAGGGTATTAAATGATATGCGCAGTGATTAGAATTGGTTGTTGATTTCAATAGAATGCGTATGGTTTATGTTTATGATAGCGCTTGAATAGTTCATCACTGAGATCGTGAATCGTATCCTGTAAGGGATTCGATCCCTTGTTGTCTTTTAAAGAAATGTCATGAACTCTGTTATCATTTCAAAGTATGCTTACGATTTCTGTATGTTTTTATCTTGCATGAATATTAGTGAATGCCGAGTATTTGCTGAACAGGGGTTTTATGCATGGTGTCTCTGTAAGGGGATTAAAATCTTGGTTTGCAGTGATACACAACGTTTTAATTTGATAAATGAATTGAATGACAATGTTGTAATTAGGTAGATAAACTGAGTGACCTAAGTGTTTGGGTGATAGGTAACATACCTCAATCTTCCGTAAAGAAGTCCTGTGACCTACCATCATAACCACTTAGCTAATAATACTTTATGTCTATATACTTTAGATGCATGCCTCTAAGTCTACGCATCCTGGTCGATAATAAATATAGCCTAGTCTAGCACCTAGACAGGACACTACAGGGGGGTGAATAAGTAGTGATAAAATTTATATTACTTTTAAAATATTTTTTTCCAGATTACAAAATATCCACACACATGGACAATATTAATGTATTTGAATGTAAAAACAACATAAAATCAACACATAAAAACCATGAAAAGCATCAACACAAGCATGCACAATAAGGCACAAGTATTTATGGTGGAAACCCTCCAGGGGAGAAAAACCACCCTGATGCTACTGTACTAATCTGAATATTCATTAATCAAATATTATTTTACACCAATTTAGCTAGCCTCCATTAGCGAGGATCCACTACCCTTATGATCAGTATTGATGGCTACCACCAGCTAGGAAGTCTCTACTCACACGACTCTATAGGCCACCACTTGCTGTAAGCTACCACTCCCATCAAGCCTCACCCACCAACCACTGGACTATCCACCCACCGCTAGATGGAGATGCTACTTCCAATATACTAATTTTCTGACCACCACCAACAAGGAGCCACTGACCCTAAAATAATTTAGCTGGCCACCACCAACAAGAAGCCACTATCCCTGAAACTCTCTAGGGCCACTTTTCAGAATATTTCAAACTAGGACCCCAACTCATTAAAGCAACAATATCTACAACACAACCACGACAGATCAACAATAACACATCTCCATATCAAGTCTTCACTCTCTATCACACTATATTAAACCACTTCTTCTCCTCTATGAACATTGGTATCTGCATAACAAAATATGGCACCCACACAACAAAATATGATATACAATATACATCTACAACCACCATGCACTTCTCTCAATCCATCCAACCATCAACTGTAATGAGAAGTAAATTAATACATAACATATATACTGTGATGGACTTCAACCTCTTCATCTTCTCATCAAATATGATCTCTAATTCCTACATACAACACTTTGATATATATTTGATACTCTATGTGAGATGCTTCAACTGTCATAAGTTTGGACATATTGTAGCAGATTAAAAAAGCATGAAAAAAAAGAAGCAAGTGTAAGAAGGCCCTATCAAGAAAATAACCAAAGAGGATTGCTCTCTTCACGAAGTTCAACCAAAATGATGTATAATGGTCATTTTTACAGTTATTTCTACTCATGAAATTTTGTTAGCCACAAGGCTATTGAATGCAGGTTTCATGCAAAGAGAAATAAAAGGAAGATCAAGATATTCAAGTCCTTTCCTTCGTTCCTTGGTCATATTAGGTGCTACATATGTGACAATCTTGGTCATATGGCCAAAGTTTTCAAGATGCCAAGGTTCTTAAGGCCATCATGTCAAAGAATGAAGAACATGAAAAGCAGGTCAGACAAGAGGACAAGAAGAAATCCGCATGCAAGAGATCACTTTGGAGGAAGAAGGAGCATCAAGAGTCTGCAAGGAGAAACCGAGGCTCACATGGCCTCACGGGGAGTAGATAACACATATTTAATTTGCATGTAGAATCATTGAAGGCATCACCATAGCAAGAGAAGTTCTAATAGAGGATTTGTGATATGAGCATGAGAAAAAATCTCTCAAGGAAGAAGGTTGCCAAAGTGTGATGGCACATGTTTAGGAGGAGCAGCTCATATCCTTCCAATATTTTAGTGGTATTGATGGCATCAAGGTTCCTTGCTAGTTTAAGAGGATACATACATTGATTGCAGGAGTTGGCTATGTATTCCATGCTATGTTCTTATTTGACATTGATCCATTGCAGGAGTTTGTGTTTTGGTTGTGCATGGATTATATGATGCCTAATAGTATTAGATGAGTTAATATGTAGTTGGCTTGTATTAGCTTGAGGAAAAATGTGTTTTTGGGCTAATGATGTCATGTATGCATTGGTGCATTTGAGATTAGTATGATGGTGGTGTGTGGTTATAACTTTTTGCATTATTACAATGTTAGAGATTTGCAACCTATATGCAGAAGAACTAGGAGTTGATTATGATGGATATATTTCATGTTGTTGCTGTTGCTACACTCTGTTTGTTTGTTTCTCATTTATCGTAATATTCTTTATGCCACTTACCCATTCTACTGATGACTGAGATCTACTTGGGCTTTTTGTGATGGCGTTATTGTTGGAATTTTTGCATGAAGAATATTGTGATGTATTGAAACATTTGATGCTAGATACTGTTGGAAATATCTTGTCATTGACGACAAAGTCAAAGGAAAAGGCAATGAAAAATATTGGAAAAGGAATCTGCATTGATAAATATTATGTCATTGGTGGAAAAGTAAATTGATGGCAAAAAAAAACATTGTTGGCAAAGTCAAAGGCCATGGAAAATATTGTTGGCAAAGGAAAGAATGACAATCATTGGTGGAAAAGGTAAAATTAACAAAGGTGGAAAAGACAAGCATGGGAATTGCAAATCGCTGTAAATGGAATTGTCATTATTGGTAAAGGATAGCGTAAAGCATGGCAAAGAATCATTCTTAAGAAGATCATCATGGATGAATGGTGTAGAGATGTTGGAGCCATTTTTAGAGAAGCAAATGATCTTAGAAGTAGGTGGAGTCCACATAGATGGAAAGAGCTCAAAAAAATATTTCTAGTGGTATGTAGAAGTTTGAAAATGGCCTTCTGGTGTGAAAGTTAGGGCCATTGACCTCAAGTCAAACTATTACAGAGTTAGCAAAGGTTGGATGAGCTTTAGTGCACAACCAAAGTTGGTAGAAATTCCTAACTCAACAAAGATGGTGGAAAAGCCTCTACATGAATATCTGGGCTGACTTGGAGAGGGAACACAACAACGGGAAGTAGTTCCATTGGTCACAGGTGGATCCCACTCGGTGGTAATACCCTGATGGTATGTTAACGATGCATAAGTCTTAGTGACCGAGAAAATGGGGCAAAAAACGCGTAGGTCTTAGTGATAGAGCATAAGTGGAAGGAACAACAACAATAGAGAGATTTACCATAGGCTGGAGGTGGAACCCACAATATAGGATGGACCAAGAGAGGCAGTTCAGCGAGTGCACCCCTAAGATTGTGTAGAGCGCAAACGAATAAGCGTCAGGAGGAAAGCGCTGGGCCACATGGTAACTTAGCGATGGCACTGGAGACATCCCTTTAGATGGGATTTGTGGTCACATGGAGTGGTTTCCTGCACAGTTGATCCTGTAGATCAACGATAGACATCCAACCCAGGGACACTCCTCCCAAAACCAAAATCCACACAGGAGTGGTGTTAAGGAGAAAAGGCTTGAACCCAATGGTTTTCAAAAAAATGAAATAACAAAGGAAATGGTTACAAAACAAGGCCTCAGAGGATATTTTCTCTCTCCTCTAGGAGGATAGGTGGAAACTCATGATCGGCCCAAACAATGGAGGATAGTGACATCAACATCAACCAATAAGAGGAGGACATGTGACATGAAAATTTGGTGTTTTTGGGCACCCAAAGGGCCCATTTCCAAGTGACACATGTCACAACTCCAGAGGAGCCAAGTGTCCCTAGTGATGTCAGCATGACATCATCCTAATAGGATTAGCCCAAAATATTTAAAAATTGCAGAAGAGGTATTTTCGAGGGACGGGTGTTGGGACATGTCGACAGACAACATGTATTAGAAGCCAATCAAAAGGGCGACGGGAGGACCCACATGAAAACTCATGCCGCGAGCATTACCCTGATGGGATTGTTAAATGAACTCAGCAAAAGGTGCTAGACATAAGGCACCAGGCCATAGAGGTAGAGTGACAACTAATGAAATGGGCGTCAGGTGTTCCCCATGGACATATAAACCCGAAGGTTAGATCATGATGGGTTATTGTGGTGCACATAAGTGAATGCGTTGGGAGGAAGGGAGCTATGGGCTAAGCGTCCACACATGGCCCTATGCCATAGGTAGAAACCAAGGGCATGAAGACATAAAGAGCCGTGGAGGCTTCAGGAGTGGCTAAGTGCCAACTCCTTGGATTATTTCATGTAGAAATAAACCAATGGCGTAGAGCCATTGGCATAGGGTTTTGGTCTCCATAGGGCTTAGAGCCAAGGGCCTAAGCTAGTGGTCATAGAGACCCAGTCTTATGAAAAAAAACAGGTAAGGGAGTCAGAGAAAAGGGGCTTAAAGGAAAAAAAAGGCGAATCTGTTTGTTTAGAAACAATTAATAAATTAAACAACAATTAGAATTAGCGAAGCTCTTCTAAAGCTTGTTAAAAAGGACAAAATGAAAAAATATGTAGAAAAAATCTGTTTAAGTTGTAGAAAAAGCTGGTTAAGGTTAGTTTGACTTGGATATTAAGCCCAAAAAAAAACACAACCATAGGACTCAAATTAACAGGACAAAGGAAAAAACATTATTCATGCAACAAATTTAAAGAACATGTTAACTAAATAT
The DNA here is from genome assembly GCA_000404065.3 of Pinus taeda. Lineage (NCBI taxonomy): Eukaryota > Viridiplantae > Streptophyta > Pinopsida > Pinales > Pinaceae > Pinus > Pinus taeda. The sequence continues at coordinate 9,945 of APFE031033531.1, forward strand.
CAATCCAAAAAATACTAATGCATAATTCTTTATAAGCAAAATTCGAGTAGCAAAATTAAGAGGTTGTAGAGAGGAGTGTTTCGATGAGAGTTGTTGGTGCAACATGATGCATAATAGTATGTGTATGCATTAAAGGTGAATTAGAGACCAATTTGGGTATCTGAAAGGTGTTTTTTCAGAAACTGCTGCTGGTGTAGAGATCTTGGTGATTGGTGTATGATGTTTTTAGTAATGAGAAATTGCTGAAAATGGTGGTGTTTTGTATCAGTAACCAAATATTGTTGAAGGTGTTTGCATCATTAATGTGAAATTGATGAAGGTTTTTAGATGGTGGTTGTGGTGAACAATTACAGTAAGCCTTTTAATTTGTTTGTGAAGTAAGTGGTCTCTTTGTTCTAGTATGAAATGGATGAAAGATGGATCAACAAGACCAACAAGTGGTAGCTTGCGGATTAGGGGTAGGATCTCCTTGTAGTGGGTGCTAGTAAATATTTGGGGCCAATAATCCCTTTCAGCAAATACTGATAAACGAGTAGGGGCATGGTTCCCTTATAATGAATACTGGTAAATGAGCAGGGGCAAGATTCCAATATAGTGAGTACTGGTAAACGATTAGGGGCAACAGTTCCTTGCAGTCACAGATGATAAAAGAGCAGGGATTGAAGTTCCTTTCAGTAGTAGATGATAAACCTACAAGTGGTAGCTTGTGGGGCCATGATATAATCAAGTTGAAGCTTGTAATGAAAAGAAGATTGGTGTCTTGTGTATATGTTGCTCATGTGCTTGATGTTTATGATGTTATACATGATTGAGTTGTGATTTTGATCCATGAATAATTATTAACGAGATTAAAAAGTGAAATTTATGAAGAATTTTATAATTTGGCCAAACTACGGATTCACCCCCCCCTCTCAATAGTGTCATGGTTTCCATTGTTTCTAATAAGTGGTATCAAGGCCAATGTCCTTTAGGATCAATTTAACAACTGGAAGGAATATCAAGGATCATGGAGAACTAGGACTGGATAACCTCAGATGGATTTCCATTTTTGAATGGCTCAAATTATACAACTTGGAAGGTAAGGATGAGAATCTACTTGCAAGCTCTTGATTTGGATGTATGGATATCTATGGAGTATGGAGTAATGAATGATAAGTTTAATAATAATTCCAAGAAGGAAATCATGAGAGGTTTGTCTATGTTAGATATTAAAAAAGTAATATGTTTTAAAATTGCCAAGGAGAAATGGGACAAATTACAGTCCATCTATGAAGTAGACATGCAAACTGTATGTGGTGTTAAGAGGCTTTCCATGGAAGATGAAGCAGGAAAAGATTCAAAGAGTGTTGAAAATCATGAATCAAATGATGATTCTTTTGTATCAATAGGCCAAGATGATGATCGACACCCAAAGAATATGTAATCTACAAGTAAGTTGTTGTTTTGTTGTTATTGTAGAACAATTGACCATTTATCTTCAAACTTCTCAGCTGCAAGTACCGTTTAAAGTGAGAGATTCTCATCAAGTTGTAATGAATATAGAGCTACCTTAATAACAATAATAGATATAGGCATTAGTTAAGAAGACAATGGGTCCACCTCTGGTGAAGAAGAAGAAAGGACATCTCACGCATCAACAAAATAATCCCTAGAGTCATCAAGGGAACAAACTTTTGAGAGTGAAATAAACACTAGTGGTGATTCTAGTTGCTCCTCTATTTATTTGGAAGAACTTGAAGAAAAGATATATTTGAAGAAGGAGCTCATATAAGATCTTGATGAGATTAAGAAATTCAGAGCTATAAATACGAAGCTAGAAGAAGAGAATAAGACATTAAATGCGTAGGTGTTGAATCTTCAGAAGCATACAAATATTTTGAAGCATTTAAAGACAATCATACCAACGATTGTTCCTCTCAAGTCAAGATAACAATTGAATATGATGGTGACTCAGTAACAACGTTAAAGGGACCCACAAATTTGGCTAAAATTAAGAAGGTTCAACAACGCCACAATGACAAAGAAAAGAATGCAACAAAATAAAGGTTCTTCCAGGAGTCAAAATAAAGGTATGCAACCCCTCATATGCTTTTGTTGTAATAATGCATGGCACTTTTCCTCCAAGTCTCCAGAAAGGAAAACGAAAATGCGACAACCATTAGGGGAATTTTAAGGGCCTCCAAAGGAAATTATAAAACAATAGTGAAAATAATAAAATAAGATTACATTACATCATCAAATTTTAGAGGGAAAAAAGAAAAAACTATTTTTCAACTCGTATTTTCAACTTATCTCTCTATGGGTTTTCTCAAATTTAGAGAAGCAACACTCGTTGGATGCATAATTTGATTCCTCATCCAAGGAGTACCCTTGTTCCATACTTTCAATGGACCCCACAACACGGAAAATGAGAAATACATGAAAAACGTGATTGCAATCATATTTTTCATGTATTTCTCATTTTCCATGTAGTGGGGTCCATTGAAAGTATGAAACATGGGTACTTCTTGGATGAGGAATTAATTTTTTCATCCAACAAGTGTTCTGCTCGAAATTTGAGTAAACCTATAGGGAGATAAGTTGAAAATATGAGTTGAAAAAGTAGTTTTATCATTTTATTATTTTTTAATCTTTTTACTTTTCTACTCAAAAAATGGTGAATCATCCCCCATGGTTGACATCACCATCTTGAATAATATTGGTTCTTATAAAGTTTATTTTGATTGTACATTTTTCTTAGAAGGCCCATTTTAGACATCAAAATTCCCCTAATGATAGGTGGAATACACAATTTCAACCACAATCACGAATTCCTCAGAAGAGAAATTCGACGAGCCAAGCACAAAGAGCCTTTTATCCTCAAAGGAAATATTTCAATGGCCCAAGTTTAAACATTATGGTGTATATTTACTTCTCATGAAGTTTTAATCAAAATCACAAGACACAAACCTACTCTACTACTTTGCGGAAGTTAATTCACAATTTAGAATAAAAATTTCAGACATGCAATAAGAAATAACACACATGCACATATTATTTTTATTGGGGAAAGAAATATGCTAAAAACCCCAATGCCTGCTTGCACTAATCTGATGAGTATAGACGTATTACAATTTATTTGATCAACTGAGCACAACCTACTCACTGAGAAGATCTGACCCAGACTTAGTCAATTTCTACCTCTTCTTGATCCCCTATTTCCTTGCACAATTCCTTGAGAAATTAGACCCTTATTATTTAGGAATTTCTCCAAAATGTATTGCGTAATTCCCAAGGTTGATCATTTGAGCGCATGCAACACCTGTACACTCAAGACTAGTCTATAATTAATGTTACACTACCATGGAATGTCCACCACATTTGGGGAACTCGAATTCTATGCATGCACTAGGTATTTTGGGATGATTTATCAGTTATCTAGATGATCATTGAGTTTGACTAAAATCCCATTGCACTACTGACCTTCCACTAGTTCCTCCAACAACTAGAACTAGTTTAATTAAAAACAACTTGAGATAATTGACCTTGATTGCTACAAATTAGAAATAACACATGATTAATTGAAATCTAACTCCTCCAACTCAAATTTACTAAGTAAACTGGGTGAAACAAGCCATATCACATAAGTTAACTACATCCAAGTTGTCTGCTGATGTGGAAACTCAAATTTTCTCAATCTAATCAAGGCAAAATCAAATTGAGAATTTCTTGCTACATTTTTCAACACTCCCTCTAAACAAGAAAGGGATTATCAATCACCCCTATAATGCACTTTTGGAACTCGAACTTCCCTCTTGACAAGGCATTTGTCAAAATGTTAGCATCTTGTTCCTCTGTCAGAATGTAGTGTAGCAACATTATTCGCCTCTACACACAATCCCACAAATGGTGATAAAAAATATCTATATGCTTGGATCGATCATGAAATACATGATTATCAAAGAGATTTATGCAACTCTAATTATCACTGTAGATTACAGTTGTATCCATTAGTTGACCAAAAAATCCAACAAGTATCTTTCTCATTCGGATCACCTCACATGCTACTTATTGCAACCATGTATTCTACTTCTGCTGAGCTGAGTGCATGTTGGCATTATGGCACAGGTTTTGTGCTATGGCACAGGTGTTGTCCTTGATGGCAACTCTCTTTAGTAACAAATCTCAGTTCAGGCCTTCAAAATGAAAGAAAAGCCATATACGCAGGTTCATCTAGACGAAGATGCGTATACACGCAGGTTATATGTTACAAAAGCGCGTATATGTTGGGGATCATACTTTTGGTCCATGGTAGTTAGTCCTTGGAATTTGAACCTATGTTTTGGACCATGGCGTCTCGTCAGATGTGTTGATCGCTAGTTTTTGGGTTCATGGTATTGAAATGTTATGGTTTTGGACCATGGTATTGTGGAAGGCCTAAGACTATAAAAGAGGAAGGAGATCTTGTGGCAAAGAGGGATCTGAATTATCATTGAAGATCTGATAAAGTGCAAGAGCTGGCATATTGGTATTTGAGTGATCTGGATCTAAATGGAGGAGGAACCTTAGCGCTAAAGGAAGGATAAGTTCTATTCATGGGTCATAATCTTTAAGCTTGAATGATAGTATCTTTGTATGATTTTGATCTGCTAGATGTGGCGCTTGCTTGATCTATAAGTCTGATAATCTGGGTTAATTAGTGATTGAATATCTGAAAAGGTGAATTATCCCTTATAGATCTGTACGCAGGTTCAGTGAAGCGAAGGCGCGTATACACGCAGGTTCAGTAAAGTCAGAACGCGTATACGCAGGTAGTTCCATGTGAAGAGGCGTATGCACACATGTTTCAGGCTGATAAAATAGCGTATATGTTTTAAACTAAGATCTTGCTGCTTCTGTCTATTACTGCTGTGTTCTGGGTTCTGTTTTCTGGTATGTGGTTTCTGGCACTGTGTTTTGGGTACAGCTGTCAGAGAGATATCTACTTGATTCAGATCTAATTGGTGGAAAGGAGATTGGTTGATAGAGAAATTCTTGATGATTGATTGAT
>APFE031033533.1:9229-30304 GCA_000404065.3 Pinus taeda
AGCCCCCATTATTCATGGAAAAGGTTCTAGCCACATGTTTGTGATGTAAAAGACTCTAGAAGAGTCTATATTGTAACTCTATTTAAGAGTTGATGTAGTCAACTTAACCACTAGTAGGCTATCCAGTTGTGTTATAACCGGGCCACTAGGAGGAAGAGGCATTCCATTATTTCGAGAGAATTTTGTTCCATAGTTGAGAAAAGAGAGTTAGGAGAGATAGGAGGTAGAGCAAACAGAGAGGATTTGTGCATTGTAGTAGCCCATGGGCCACAACCATATTTTATATAGAGAAAGAGAGCGAAACAACCTCACCTTCCAGCTCGGTTTTCTCTTGAAAGGGTTTCGCAAAGAGCATATATTGTCTCTTGTGTGTGTGTGAGCTCATTTTTTCATTCTCTACTTTTCTACATTATTTATATTTGCATGGATGCACTTTACAGTTAAATCCACAGATCTTAATGTTTAATAAACTGTAATAGTGTAGATTTTTCAAAGTTTTAATATAATATTATTAGATTTGTTGTGACAAACTGTCGAGTGATATATCCACGACAGTTTACAAATCACCTATGAACGATGTGAGTCAAACCTCTTGAACGCACTGTGAAAAAAAAAAAATACATAAATAAAAATGAAATAAAAATAAATTTTTATATAATGAATTTTTTTACTTAATTTTCAATGGTAAAAATTAATTTTATAGCAGGTAAGTCTTTTTTATTTTTTAACTTTTTTTTTTTATCTAACCCTATTCCAATGTGCTCGTGTACCTGACGCACTAGTGCAAATTATGTACGAAGTGCACCACCATTTTTTAAATTAAAAATCTTGTCATGGTGCACCATTTTATTTATGCACAGGGGCATTTGCAAATAGGAATAGCACCAATGCTACAAGGGAGTATAGCACCAAAATTGTAAAAATAAATTTTATGACCAACATTTCTCTAAATTTAACCCTTTTATGGTGCTATCAAGTGGTATAAACACCGAAGCTTCCTATTTACTTAGCGCACCATTGCTTTTTCATTTTTCAAAAAAATAACCCTCCAACGGTGCAACATTTTCTATTAAGGATTAGGGTCATCAATGTTGGCTATGTAAGAAGAGCACCACTCCTTTTAAATTAAAAACCTTTCCATGATGTACCATGTTTTATACGCATCGAGTTATTTGAAAAAAGGAATAGCATTGATTCTTCGTGGGAGTATAGTACCGAAATGGTGAAAATAAATTTTACGACTAACATTTTTTGAAAGTTAACCCTTGTCTGGTGCTATCAAGTAGTATATCGATTGGTGCTCCAAATTCACTTAGCGCACCACTATTTTGAAATTAAAAACCCTAAAACGGTGCACCATGTTGTATATGCACTAAGGCGTTCAGAAAATTTCATAGCAAAACTGTAAGTAGAGCCAATATCCCATATTCAGTTTCCTATTTGCTTAGCCAGTTTCCGTTTGGACGCTCTGGGTCTCTACGAAGCCTTCTGATGCAGTGTTAGCCAGAATTCCATACTCGACATCCTGTTTGACTAGCCATCTCCTCTAGGATGCTAAATTCCTCACCTCATCCTGACGTTACCTCACACGGTTGTGAATTGGCCCTGGGGCTCAACGAGACCCAACCCACCTTGGAAATCCCAATGGTGGTCAGACCACTGCAAGGCTAGATCGCAAAGGATCGTAACATCATATATATCTTTGGAGTGATGGCTCGCCCTCAAAAAATCTAAAAGCCTGAGGCCCTGACACCATTTGGTGGTTGAGGATATATCTTGCACTTTATGAAGCCGGTTGAGTTCTACTCCCCTCATGTGAAGCTGAATTTGTGGTTGAGTTCTATTCCCACTCATGAAGCTTATGGTTGAGTTCTACTCCCACTCATGTGAAGTTGAATTTGTGCTTGAGACAAAATAATTCCACTCTTGTTAAGAAGGGGTTGGGTTTTCACCCATCTAGGTATAGGAGTACTCTGTTAAGGCCACTAGCGGGCCATCCACAAGTAAGGCAAGGGCTGGTGGCCACAAATTACCTTACTGACTCGCATTTAGTTTTACCCGATAGGGTTGGTAGCTTGAGGTAGTTACGGTTTGTTCCTAATGAGAGGAAATGAATAAAAGGTGTTTTTCCTCCTCTTTTATTTTGTAAGCCAAATATAGAAGAAAAGCTTCTATATGCACATTTAGATCTCAATAGTTTGGGTTTTAAAAAAAAAATTGCAATAACTTCCATCAGAGAAATGAGAAAATATTTAGTACTTAATATTCTTCTTTTTTCTGTCAAGGTGCTTGGGTCTTTTTCCACTCCCAGAATATAAATAACCTAAAACTCTATCCGTGCATTTAAGTGATGTCACAATGTGGGTTGGACTTCTTCCCAACTTATTAGGTTGTCCTTATGCATGGCCCACCATCTCTAAGAAGTGGACCTCAAGGTTGCAACTAGTGTCAAAACTCACTTTTCTTTAGGGATCATTGATCTCGTGTCGTCCATGAACTCCTCCACATCCTTGGTACCATCAAAAATTGGAGAATCCCTCAACTCTATGCCAATCTAATGGAATGACTTGAACATGGTGCAATGATGAGATGAAATCTTCTGGTTGCACTCTTGCCAATCTGAAAATGATTCTTTGGTTTTTGAATCATAGGAGCAAATGCTATGTCAGCTTATCGCTCCATTTGCTATGGGATTGACATAGTAATCCCACATTCTAGCTGTTAAGTTCTACAACTAATCTATCACTGCATTATCCATAATGTCGTTCATTGGCTCTATGTATGGGGATCCTTTGATAGGATTAATGTCTTGTATCACTCTTGTTCCACTAGCTTCAAAAGACATTCCTCCCTCCAAGGATGGTCTCGCTGTCATTTTCCCGTTCAAACCTTAATGGGCCAGGGTAAGTATTTTGATCATTTACAATCCTAATGACCTCGAAATACACCATTATCTTCACAATTCTAAGTTTGGATTTGAAATTTTCCAGATGGCCAATAGGTTCAATTTGATAACGATTTGCTAGCCTCAACTGGATGAGTGAACAAACTCGGCGCGCACACCCCTTCATTTTCGACAACTTATTTGGAAGGATGTTCACATTGGACCCCAGGTCTAACATGACATCCTAACCCTTATACCCATGGATCTAGGCATCCATCTTAAACTCTTAGTTAGTCTTGGGCCTCTTCCTTTGACTAACTCATATAACTTGTCTTTCTAGCAAAGGGGCATAGATGGGTTCCTCCTCTCCTCCCTCGATTAGCTTATCGAAGGGTGACTGGATAAATGATGCAATGGTTTATTGAGGAATCATTTTATTCTATTATTCTAAATGATGCAATGAGAACCTTCTCGATATATTACGATTCCCATCTCTCGATTCCCTATGGTTCCCCACCCCTGATGCTTAACACCAAATAACGATGATCATTGCTTCTACCTATACTTTCTATCGGTTCAGTAAAAGAAATAAAGGAATGCTATCTAACATGCTTCACGCTTCTACCTCTACTTTCTTACCTTCCTTATGTCAGGTAAGCCATTCGTCCTCACCAGTGATTGGGGTGGGTGGGTAAATAGATGTCAGGTGAGTCATTCATCCTCAAGATCCCTGTGAAGAAATGCACTCTTCACATACATCTGAGGAACTTCCCACCATTGAGCTGCAGTAATGGTTAGCACAAGCCGGATCGAGTCCATCTTTTCAACTGGTGCAAACATCTCATTGTAGTCAACGCCAGGTATCTCTGATAAGCCCTTTTCCACTAGACGAGCTTTATTCTTATTTACTAGACCATCCGTTGTAAACTTTGTCCGATATATCCACTTACACCGAACAATATTTCTTCCTGGAGGAATAGAAACTAGATTCCAAGTGTGGTTCCTCATTAGCAAACCATACTCCTACTGCATTACTGCATCCCACTCAGGAATACCAGTAGCCTCTTGAAACTACTACGGATTTGTAGTAGTGGAAATATAGCAGTGGATTGGTAGAAAAGGTTCTGTAGTAGAGAGAGCCCATGGAGCACCCTGAAATTGAGAACATGTCTGCCCGATGTCTGCTAGATTGCCAACCAGATTGTCTGCTACTTGTAGCATCTGATGTGCCCAAAGTGGTCTCACTGTCAAATCTGTAGTAGCATCTATAGTGTCTTCCTCTTAATCATCATCTGTAGCATCATTTGAAGTGGTAGAGGAGGAATCTGTAGCAACCAAAGTCAAATCTACAGGATTTGTAGCAACAAAATTCAGACCTGTGGATTCACAACACTTTCATTTTCAACATTGAACGCACTATCTGAAGAAGTACTCGAAGATCCCTCCTTGAATCGAACACTTATAGCAATGATTAGCTGATTGGTCATGGGGTTTATAAGCTGATATCCCTTAACGCTATTAGGATATCCCCCAAAAATGCAATACTGGCTCTGTGGTTCCAATACCTTCTGTTTCTCTACAGGAATGTGAACCCATTCTTGAAAACCAAACACTCTAAAGTGTTTCACTGTAGGTTTCCGATCGCTCCAAGCTTCAAAAGGAGTGACTCCGGATCTTTGAGTCACTCTGTTCTGGATGTAACAGGCACAATTAATAGCTTCTGCCCAGAACTTCGAAGCAAGAGATTGGAATTGCATCATACAATTTTCCATTTCCTAAAAAGATATGTTCTTCCATTCAGCCACTTCATTCTACTAAGGAGTGTATGGAACAGTACACTACAATTCAATGCCTTTAGAGGCACAAAACTACTCAAGTTGTTGCTCACATACTCCCTATCTGTATGCAGAATTTTCATGGCCTTCCCATCTATCTCCAAGTGACTTGAAGTCCTGAAAATGCACCTATAATTCGGGCTGAATCAAGTAGGGTATACCTTGAATTATCATCAATGAAGGTCAAGGAATATTTGGCTCTGCTGATCAAAGGATGAGGAAATGGACCCATCAGATCATTGTGAACAAGTTCCAGAACTTCTGTAGCTCTCCATGCTTTGCCTTTGTCAAACTTATCCTTCGGATGCTTGCTAAGAATACAACCCTGGTAGACACCATTAGAAAATCTTACATCCGACAACCTTGAAACCATGCTCTGCTTGTTGAGTTGTTGCAAATAGCGGTAGTCGAGATGGCCAAACTGCTCATGCCATAATCTACTCACCTCATCTAAATGAGTGATTAAAATAACAGACGGAGTCTTGGGAACAAAGTTTGAGAAGAGGTACAATCTAGAATGATGACCAGATTTACCAACAGCAACTGCAACACCATTTGTCATCTCACTAATGACCATAGAATCAGGTGTGAACTCAACTCGCCTACCTAAACCAGAATGAGTGATTTGATAAATAGAGAGGAGATTGGTTGACAATGAAGGAACACAAATAACATTCTGAAATGTCATGTCATCCATATCAATAGATCCTCTCCCATAGACCTCAAAAGGAGTATTATCTCCCATCAAGATAGTCAACGTAGTACAGGGCTTCAAAGATGCAAAGTCATCTCAAGATGAAGCCATGTGGTGTGAAGCACCCGAGTCAAGCACCCATGAGGAAGGCTGAGATGCAATAACTACAAGTGCCAGAGATAGATCCTTTCCTTTCCCTTCGTTCTCCTGTGCCTTGGCAGACTCTTTAGCTGGTGAACTCTTTTTGACAGAATCGAGCGATGTTCTTCTTATAAAGAAGATGAGTAAGATGATCAAGTTGCTTCTTCATGCACTTGTGTTCATCATGCCCGAGCTTGTTGCAATAGACACAGTTGACCTTCTCAGACTTTAGCTTTTCAACTTTTGAATAAGAGGTATCATGAGCAGATTGACATTTCTGCTCCTTGCCTGTTGCGGACAAGCAATTGATTACCTTTTCCTTTTTGCTAATTCCATACAGTTTCAGCTACAACCTCAATGATTTAAATTTGGTGAAGAAATCTCGGATAGTTTCAAAGCTGCTCGGGCTCAAGCTGATGAGCTCATTCCCCCGCCAGCTAGTGACCACTTAACACATCCTACTTTCCAAATAGTCCTTCTAGCATGGTCCAAACTTCATTGGGTTAACTTGTAGATTTAATGTGGAAAAGGAGACCGGGAGATACAGAAAGACACAACAATCCATATGCTTCGTCACATCTGTTGAACCACTTTAGCTTTTTAGCATCAACTGTGGGTTCAACTTCAGTTCCCATTGTTCTTTTTGAATAGGCCTTTTCTCTTTAGATTCGATTTCCACTCATAGTCATTTCATGGCGTAAGGAGGGGAATCTGAGTCTAATCCATTGCTGTAGAATGAAACTACTGTTGGATCTGTAGCAAAGTGAAAATTATTGTAGAACAAAGGTCCATAGAAAAATGGAGGAACGCCTTCAAGGCTTACGAGGACATTGTAGAATGGGGATTCCTTTAGATTGTTAGAAGGACGTTCGAACTACTTCAGCACAAAGAAAAGCTACTGCAGAACCAAATTTGATGTAGCGTATTAGATGGGTGTTGGAGGAATTAAAACAAGGTTGCTACATTCTATAGCAGAATTCAAATAACTTCTATGGCAATGGAAGGGATGGCTCCAAAGCATGAAGACACTACAAAATAGGGATGAAGTCACTCGACCATAAGGGTCGCCATCGATTTCTCACTCATCCATCATATGGGTCAGGGCCTTCAATTGCTTAATAGAAGAGCATCTCCAAATACTATGAATGGTTGCACAATGATGAATTTTGATGCTGCTAAATAGAGTGTCATGTAGCTTAATGGAGGGGACGACTCCAGACCATGAAGATGCTACAAAACAAAACTTTCAGTAGTATGACCGAGGGCTGCCTTCAAGCCATGAATTTCACATTGGTTTGTGCATGAAAACTTGCCAGCACTATGAAAGATTTCCCCAACTAAGGAAGTGATAATTTTAGTGACCTTCATGTAGTGCGCACCAGCAAAATCGAGCACAATGAGCCCCACAGAATTTAATTTTCACTGCAACGAAACAATTCTATTTAGAATGTCCAAGGCTTTGATACCATGTGAGATTTGGCTCGAAACCGAACCACCCAAGATCTAGAATATAAAAAGAAAAACACCACTCAAGAAGTAAAACCAGATTTGTTAAGGTATTGGTATGCTCAAGCTTTGAGGGGAATAAATATGAGTGATAACTCAGGTAAGTGATAACCTGAGCACACTTCCTATGCTACCTGGCCTTCGCTATGCTCGCCTTTGAGGGGAACAAAGAAATGTATTCGCTATGCTCGAGACACTGAGGCCTCAGGTAAGCTTCACTATGTGTAAGATCGGTAATATCTATGCGACCTTAGTGCCCTATGCTCTTGGAAACTTGGTGCTTTGAGTCTTATCCTTTTTCCTTTAATATAGCCCCAAGGTTATAGGCAAAATTGTATTTTATTCTCCCCTCTTCCCTTGAGAATTTGTTATGGTTGATGCTCCTGTACTAGTCCAGATCATTTTCACAGTTAATGCTTAATTTGAACTCACAACCTTGGCTTTCACCCGGTTAAATACAAAGGCTTCTACCTTCGCTGATGGGTCCACTTCAATGGGTTCCTTACCAGTGAAAGATTCCGTAGCATCCCTTCCTGTGCGAAAGCTACCACTAATGAAGGAGCTTCAATTAAGCCTTTCTATTCATGTATCTAAGGCTTAAGAGTTAGTATCCTTCCTTTGTACTACCCACTCATTAAGGAATAGAATAGAAGTTCTAAAATCATATGCCTACTATTCAGTCATCTAAGAAAGAATCGAAGAAAGGATAAGAAGGAATAAGATTAAGGCTAATCATTTAGAATAGAGGTTAGAGGGAGGAGATACGCATAGAAAGAGAAGCTTGTGATTCCATTATGACTATGTTACCTCATAAGCTTGCATAATCAACTAGCTCCTAATTCGGGACAAGTAATCCATATCCCTTGTAAGTGAGAACCTGATCTTCGACAATGCTGCATTATATATGTCATTATGGTCATTACCACTAGGGGAAAGAAATAAGAGTTTGAAGGGGTAAGTTATCAACCGCGCTTTGCTTGGGAGGTAAGAGAGGCACATTATAGATAATGCTGCGAAACTCAAATACTTGGTAAAATTGAATGGGCCAGATTATGTGACTAGTGGAGGAGCCTTTTTATTAGGGTTGAAAGTGATCGAGACCAAGATGCAGAATTCATATTCAGATTTTCCAAATCCAGATGCATAAGAACCTACACAAGCACCAATAGTAGTTGATTCCATTGATTCTTCTCTTTATTTCGATTATGTAGTTGACTATGATATTTATAAGCACTTCATAAAGCAAAGGAAAAAGAACTTACATCCAACCTTTAGAAGAGTGAATAGGGAACCTGCTATTTGAATCATGTGGCCTACATACATGACATAACCGGATCGGACAAGAGGAGCTAGCTCAGCTAGCCATGGAAATTAGCAACACAATAGCTAAGCTAGGACACCCCCCCCCCCACAAGTAGGAGGCTGGGAGAGAAAACCTGGTTGTCCCCTCTGGCCCACTTGTTTTTAGGAGGACAGGTGGTAACCCAAGAAAAGAGGCAAGGTAGCCTTGTTCCCTAACCTCACCCAAAAAATCCGGGACACCCTAGTAATGGGCTGGGCGAGAAAACTTGGTTTCCCCTAAAGGCCCACTCTAGGATATATGGGCGGTAACCATAATATCTCAGCAAGGCAGCTTTTCTCCCTAACCTAAAGTGATGGAAACCCCAGCAATGGGTTGCGAAGTCATGTCTTCCCCATCAGGCCCATGTCCAATCGTTGTATGAGTGCACCTTATGGTAGATCCAACAATTTCCTAGGACACCCCCTTCCCACAAGGAGGAGGTTGGGAGAGAAAACTGGGTTTCCCCCTCTAGCCCACTCATTTTTAGGAGGATGGGTGGTAACCCAGGAAAACAGGCAAGGTAGCCTTGCTCCCTAACCTCACCCCAAAAATCTGGGACACCCCAGCAATGGGCTGGGAGAGAAAACCTAGTTTCCCCTGAAGGCCCACTCAGTGATATACGGGTGGTAACCATAATAGCTCAGCAAGGCAGCCTTGCTCCCTAACCTAAAATGATGGAAACCCTAGCAATGGGCAGTGAATCAGTCTGCCCCCTCAGGCCCACTAACGAGGTGGTAACCATAACCGATGAGGCAAGGCAGTGCCCTGGCTCCCTAACATCATCCGTCAAGATATGTGACGCTAGCAGGGACACCCCAGCAATGGACTATGAGTCATGTATGCCCCCTCAGGCCCAGTCATTGTATCACCAAGATAGGTGGTAACCACCGTGTTGAGGCAAGGGAGTCTCCTAGCTCCCTAACCTCATACGTTTAGAGATGGTATCCTAGCGAATTTTGAAAATTGATGTGATGCTAGCAGGGACACCCCAACAAGAAATTGGAGTCATGTCTATTAAGCTTAGGTCCAGACGAGTTGATGAAGCTTGAACCTGACTTCCCTAACCTTGTTGGGCTGGGAGAGAAAACCTGGTAGCCCCCTCAGGCCCACTCGGTGAGCTCATTTCAAGTGGTTTGCCACTTCCCGTTGCCATACACATGGATGGAAGTACCGTGGCCTTACCCTGGGGTTTTAAACCCACCCTCTCTAACAACTAACTTAAGTCCTTTAAAGTAAATTTAGAGAAGCCCAGTGATTGGGTTCCAAATTTCATGGTAGTCCCATCCCCTCTCATTACACCCGTAACACCAGAGTGTCATCACTCCCCGTGGAGAGGACAGGCTATTGGGGTCACTTTACGGGGAAGCTTGGTGAGGAAATACCATGGCCAAATCAACCTACAGTGAGGGTACCTAAGGAAGAGGTGAGGGTTTCGTCAAGTAAAACGTTTTGTCAAAATGGACCCCTGAATAAGATTCAGGCTAAGACATCTCTTGTCCTGCTTGATGCTTCATGTTTCATAGATTTACCAGAGGAATCTAACAGGAAACCTGACACTCATGGCGGGTTTGACTTGGGATTACGCAACCATTCCTAGCCCACAAGAACACCAATGCAACTATCTCTTCAATGCTCGATAAAACCACCAACTATTCGAATTCTGTAATGATAACCAACAACCCTACTTATGACACAAAAAGAAGCACCACTCAGATGACCGTTTGAACTATCAAAATGGCAAGGTATTTGGCCTTTACGTCCCCATCCATCCCATATACCCACTTTCTCGTTCAAATATTTTGCTTTGACAGATGGGTCATTCTACAAGGGTTCATAGGCATACAAAAGTTTTGATTTTCAACTAACTTTCGATGCCATTGATTAATTTGATGTTTGTGGTGCGAATTCAATAGATTCTAATGCGTTGGAAAAACGTTTTGACTTATGTAATGCTAATAACCAACCCTTGATACACCAACATAAGCACCTCCCAGATGCCTCATTTTGCAACATGAATGGCTTGGTATTTCGTTTCCAATATTCCCCCCCATCCTATAGACATAGGTTTCCATTCAAATCTTGCTGCGATAAGGGGTAATTCTGCAAGGATTATTAGACATATAGAACCTAAGATTCACATTTTGATATTTATGCTCTTGATTAATCTATTCTAGTGATGCGAAGCGAACTACAAGAAATGACCTATATAATAAAATTTTGTACCTAAGGAAGCACTGATGGCGGTTTTGGTCAATGTAGAAACTAGAGACAAACTTACAGCACACAATATGAATAACACAACTAACCACAACTCACTTTCGGAATATCTGCACTGATCCCTAGCTTGGACTTTCTCAGTGCCCACCATAAACTCTTAGAACACCAATAGAAATAACTCTCATTCGATCATTTTCACCACATAAATGACTGGGTGTCTTGCTTCTATGTGTTTCTAGCATCCATTTTCTCGTGCGAATCTTACTCTCATAATGGGACCATTCAGACAAGAATTAGAGGCCTTAGAAACTCATGATTTTCCCATCTCTTTTTATGCTTTCGATCAATCTGACTCTTGAGATGAGAATTCAATAGATTTAAATGCTTGAGAGGACCGCATTGACTTACTTAGAAATAATCACCAATGTTAATGGCACACAAAAGAGAGAGAAAATGGATAACCCCCCACCCCTCGAAGAGGGAGAAGGGACCTAGGCATCTCCCCAGAGCGAGTTTAATTTTTATGGTTTGATTTATTTATGGAGTCTCAAATGAGGTCAGGACCGCTAGTGGCTAGGTTGATGAGCTTTCCCCTAGTGGCCTACCTGAAAAGTGGATCCTAGGCAAGTCAGCTTCCATCTTCCCTAACCGTCGATCTTAAATTTAAGATCGACAGTCCACTTTGTGGATTGGGATTCATGTGCTGGCCCCTCTGACCCACTGGCCTCTGGTATGGGCTGGTGGTAATCGTGGATCGAAGAAATCTAGTTTTGGGTCCCTAACATCTTAGTCAGAATGAGCAGGTCTTATTTTAGGTTGGGACCACTCGTACTATAGGCATTGAGCTGGGTTGATGAGAAGGCCCCTTGGATCCATGATCATGTGGTTATCTCAAAGTCAAGAGAAAGTCCGCTTCCATTAGTTGTAACCTTCTTGAAATGCGCTTTAGCGACGTTCTAGAGCCTCTTAATTAGGTCAGTTGATAGATTTCTCATCTGGCCTCACAATCGACGACGAGCCAGTAGTCATTTTTGGTTGGAGACACTCCATTCGTGGGTTGGGCTCTAGTCCTGTCTCCAGAGGCCACATCATAGCGTGGGAACCTACTATTACCTCACAAAAAAATTCCCTAGGCCCCCTTGTACCTCGAAGAGGGCTAAAAGAAAAAAAAATACCCCCCACTCGAAGAGGGTGAAGAGAAAGAAAGGATCTCCACCCAAATGAAGAGGGTCAAGAGGGTCAAGAGAAAAAAAAATGGATATCCCAACCCCTCTTTGAGGGACAAGGGAGCTGGGGCATCTGCCCTTCAAAAAACCAAAAGCCTGAGGCCTTGACACCATTTTGTGGTTGAGGATGAATCTTGCACTCTGTGAAGCCGATTGAGTTCTACTCCCCTCATGTGAAGCTAAATTTGTGGTTGAGTCCTACTCCCACTCATGTGAAGCTGAATTTGTGGTTGAGACAAAATCATTCCACTCTTGTTAAGAAGGGGCTGGGTTTTCACCCATCCAGGTATAGGAGTACTCTATTAAGGCTACTAGCGTGCCATCCACGGGTAAGGCAAGGGGTGGTGGCCACACATTACCTTCCTGACTCGCATTTAGTTTTACCTAATAGGGTTGGTACCTTGAGGTAGTTACAGTTGGTTTTGAGCTCACCCTAACTGTAGCTGCCGACGGCTAGGAAGACGGTTTCAACCCCAAGTGGGTTCCTGTGTCACTCTGTCCAGATGTTACTTCGATCAGCCTTCCCAGCCTTTGGCATATCACCCCACGCTCGATTTATAGGATGCACTTTGGGGCCCCATCAAGGCTCAAGGCTTAAGGACGAGCCCCATCAAGGCACCAAAGGTGCATCCTAAGAAAAGGGGCCCCATCAAGGCTCAAGGCTCAAGGAGGGGTCTCCTTAATGGGGCCCCATCCTACCCCACCATATATAGTATCTAACTATACTCAATGCCTACAGTATGAGTGGTCCCAATCTAAAACCAGACGCGCTCGTTCTGACTAAGATGTTAGGGACCCAGAACTGGCTTGCCTCGGTCCACGATTACCACTAGCCCATACCAGAGGCTAATGGGTCAGAGGGGCCAGTGCGTGGATCCCAATCCACAAAGTGGACTATTTATCTTAAATTTAAGATGGGTGGTTAGGGAAGCTGGAAGCTGACTTGCCTAGCTAAGGATGGATCCACTTTTCAAGTGGGCCACTAGGGAAAAGCTGATCAACCCAGCCACTGGCAGTTCCAACCTCATCCAAGACTCCATAAATAAATCAAACCATAAAAATTAAACTCACCCTAGGGAGATGCCTAGGTCCCACAAGGAGGAGGCTGGGAGAGAAAACCTAGTTTCCCCCTCTGGCCCACTCGTTTTTAGCAGGACAGGTGGTAACCCACGAAAAGAGGCAAGGTAGCCTTGCTCCTTAACCTCACCCCAAAAATCTAGGACACCCTAGCAATGGGATGGGCGAGAAAACCTAGTTGCCCCTGAAGGCCCACTCTGTGATATACGGGTGGTAACCATAATAGCTCAACAAGGTAGCCTTGCTCCCTAACCTAAAATGATGGACACCCCAGCAATGGGTTGCGAGTCATGTCTATCCCCTCAGGCCCACTAATGAGGTGGTAACCATAACCGATGAGGCAAGGTAGTCCCCTGGCTCCCTAACATCATCCGTTAAGATATGTGATGCTAGCAGGGACACTCCAGTAATGGGCTGCGAGTCATGTCTACCCCCTCAGGCCCACTCGTTGTATCACCAAGATAGGTGGTAACCACTGTGTCGAGGCAAGGCAGTCCCCTGGCTCCCTAACCTCATACGTTCAGATATGGTATCTTGGCGAGGTCCGAAAATTGATGTGACACTAGCAGGGACACCCCAGCAAGCAATGGGAGTCATGTCTGTTAATCTTAGGTCCAAACGAGTTGATGAAGCCTGAACCTGACTTCCCTAACCTTATTGGGCTGGGAGAGAAAACCTGGTAGCCCCCTCAGGCCCACTCAGGAGGACACAGGTGGTAACCATAGATCCCTTCCATGGCCTCTATCGCACTCTTTAGATATAAAGATTTTTGGGTTCCAGGACACCCCCCTCCCACAAGGAGGAGGCTGGGAGAGAAAACCTAGTTGCCCCCTCTGGCCCACTCGGTAATATATGGGTGGTAACCATAATAGCTCAGCAAGGTAGCCTTGCTCCCTAACCTAAAAATGATGGACACCCCAAAAATGGGCTGTGAGTCATGTTTGCCCCCTTAGTCCCACTAACGAGGTGGTAACCATAACCGATGAGGCAAGGCAATCCCCTGGCTCCCTAACATCATTTGTTAAGATATGTGACGCTAGCAGGGACACCCCAACAATGGGTTGCAAGTCATGTCTGCCCCCTCAAGCCCACTCATTGTATCACCAAGATGGGTGGTAACCACTGTGTTGAAGGCTAGGCAGTCCCCTAGCTCCCTAACCTCATACGTTCAGAGATGGTAACCTAGCGAGGTTCGAAAATTGATGTGACACTAGCAGGGACACCCCAACAAGAAATGGGAGTCATGTCTGTTAAGCTTAGGTCCAGACGAGTTGATGAAGCCTGAACTTGACTTCCCTAACCTGGTTGGGCTGGGAGAGAAAACCTGGTAGCCCCCTCAGGCCCACTCGGGAGGACACGGGTAGTAACCATAAATAATGAGGTAAGTTTGTCTTGCTTCCTAACGTCATACATTTAGAGATGGTATCCTATCGAGGTCCAAAAATTGATGTGACACTAGCAAGGTCCGAAAATTGATGGTTCATCATGGTTCCAACAAGTCATGGTGTTCCTGGGTTTGACGCCATCTCAGGAATGAAATTGGTTATACTCGTATGCGGCTCACTCAGTGTAGCTACAATATTGATCTTGAAGAAATAATGAGTGCTTATGTCATTAGGGTGCAAATAATAGTATGCCACACCTTTAAAAAGGGCCTAAACACCCCTATGCCACTAGCTAGAGCGTTCAACTCTTTTTCGAATGGGGGAGGATGCCCTTACTATTTAAGGCAACCAACCCAGATTGATTGTGATTGGTTTCACAACACCGACTAACGGGATCAGTCAAAAGGCACTCGAATTACCAGATTGATTTCCCTTTGACCATGAGTTCAGGTAGGGGAGCGCGGGATAGGGCCCTTTGTCCCCGCATGACCAACTGCACCAGCGAGCTCCAAGATCATTTGACAATGATGAATTTGGTCCAACATTGTGCTTCGAAGTTGGACACCATTGTCCATGGGAGGGACAGATTTCTCCCCAATTCAGAAAGGTACAGGAGAGCCATGGTGTAGTAGGGGAAAGTGTACATCTAGCCCCAGCCTTTCTTTATCGCTAAGGAATACACAACAGACTTGGTTCACCTCCAACCATTCACTCAATTGGGTCTCATTATCTAACTATCATTAGGCCAGCTCTCACTGCCTGGTCACCTGGAGTTAATGGGCCAGACCTGCTAGAGTTAGTAGTTGCGTGCCTCCCAATGAATGAAACTGTGGCCATAGGTCCTAATTCTGCGCTAGATGGAGGATCTGACCACACGAACCAGCTCACATTCATTCCATTGCATTCCATATATGAGAGCTCATCCCTGGTTTATGTAAGGGAAACCCTCGAGGGAATGGCCATGATTCAAGGGCTCCCTTGGGGTTTCTATTATTTCACGGTTGTGTAACAAGCTCTTTCTGAGGTGAGGCCTCACCTTGTCCATGCCTCCACCCCAGTTCCCCTTCTACCTCCAGCAACCTATTATATAGAAAGTTCAACAAGGTGAGTGGAGGATGAAAGCACCTCTGTATGGCATTGATAAGTGTGTGGAGTTTGCTCCTAGAGCATCATTGAATGGAGTGCAGCATTGGCCAGGGCGTGGAGGTTTCATGTTTCAAGTTGTTGTAGAGCGGAAAGGACTGGCCCTTCTCCGCAACTAAATTCGATGGTGGTCTTAGTTACACTTCTTTCCTTTTCTTTGGCTGCACTGGTGCTGGATGTAGGGCTAGTGAATCATCATATAACATAGGAACTCGATTGAATTCCTCATCTATTTGATGCAGATTCTTCTTGGGAAATAGGAAAAAACTCCCTTGTTCCATAGTGCTAGTTGTTACTCCTGGCCAGCTTTCTACTTGTTCTCTAATAGCTATCACAGTGAGGATGAAAGGGGATTTACTTCAATCCTATCTATGCCTTCCATGATTGGCTTCATGTAGTTGTTGTCCCCCATTTCTTAAAACTAGAACCACTTTTGATAGTGATTGATGATCCTAGTGGAAAATAGAAATTGAGATTTGGTGACCTCCACAATTTTGTTGTACCAGGTAGTGAATGCCTTGTCATTGAATTCCATGTGATCAATTTATTTCCTTGTCCTCCATGCTTGAATGTTGTCGAGATCATGCCCCTTCCTGGCTGAAGGAGCTCGCAGCCTTTCAGCGCTTTCCAGTTGAACATGGCAAATGCAAGTAGAAAATAACATTAGTTGGAAAGAAATCCTATTTGGTGAAGACCCGAGCATAGGTCAAGACGCTAACGCCGAGGATCTTGAAAGGGTCCTTTGAAGGGATTTCTGTCTAGCTAAGGTCAGCCACTTGGTATTTTTCCCTTCCATTTTCTATATAAAGTAGTGACATATGGAGTTTAGCTCTGCTCAAAGGGATCACTAACCAAGCGTGGTCGGCTCCGCATCCTACAGTCGGATTCACATTAGTATCCGAAGCGAATCAGACTTCTCTTTCCTGGGATATTGTAGTGGGGATAGTCAAGGAAAGTCTGCTAAACCCCAAGGTGTCAAGGTCTAGCCCATGGCGAGGGTAATTCTTGTCTTGGGAGAGTAATTCTAGTGGGGAGGGATCGCAAGATGGCTCGACTAAAAGGAGAGGTATACTTTTTGATGATTGCAGATAATATTACCCTTTGAGCGAGATTCTGTGCTAGGGATAGGGAGCTTGGTTTTCTAGAGTGAGATTTCGATGTTCAAGAGAAAGACCCAGCAAGCCACCAGCTAATACCAGAGATAGCCCACCAAAGTCCTAAGTCCCTAAGCCAAGCCATACCAACATCCATCAACAACATGAAAGGAAGCATTAGTAGCTAAGGTAGCTAAGGCATAGACAATAACATATCCATACACGAAGGAAAAAGCTATAGAAGCACCAGTAACAGAGCTAGTTGTTCCAGATCCATAACACATAGCTTAACTTACAGAGCTAGGTACTTACCTTCTAGTTCTAGGACCAGGTTAACCAGTTTAACTAGTCTATCAGTAGCATCTGTACCAGGCTTAGAACCACCATTATTACATATAGAATATCCAGCAGTAGAGCCATTTATAGCACCAGCATATGTAAATCCAGTAGATGCTCCAGTAGAAGCCGTTGATCTGGTTGATCCAGATTTGAACCTTTACCTTGAGTTAGTTGATCCAGTTGATGAAGTCGTTGGTTAAGCAACAATTTAAGAGCCACGTGTAGAAGCACTTGTAGCTCATGAGTTAGATGCTTGTGATCAGGATGAAGAACTGGCTATTTCAGATCTATAGTCATATGCACCAGAAGCAAAGGTAGTAGTACTTGACCCAGTACCAAAGCTAGTAGTAGTAACTTATCCAGATTCAGTCCCTTTCACCTGGTATATGGAAGGGAAGCGGTGGTCCCCGCGGAATTCCTGATACCCAGCCTATTAGCAGCGCAGGCTATGAGGATGCCCAAAGAAGAGTTGATACAGAACCACCTGGATGAGTTAATGGCATTAGAGGAGCAAATATTCCTGGCGAGGCATCACCAAGAAGTTGAGAAGTCGCGGTAGAAGGTGTGGCATGATCGCCACATTAGGATCAAATAAATTATTATTCAGGTGATTGACCCAAATAAATTATTATTCAGGTGACTATCCCGGGGCATTTAAGGACATTTCTGGCCACCCTGGGTTTACTTTCCTTCCCTGTCCCTACTATTATATACATAATTATGTGGTATATAAGAGCGTAACTTATTGAGTGGTTCATGAAGAATCATTTCATAATCGATCATATCGTGTAATTGTGCATTGTAGAATAAATAAATTCGTGTTTACCTACGAGATCGTATCGTCTCATGCAAAATATAAGAAAGAAATAGAAAAATAAATGTCCCAGGTAGATCGTAGAGGAACTGATCAGAATCCTTGGGTGGGGAAGGCCCATGAAGAAAGTCAATTATAAGGCGGTGAGACATCACTTCGAGCTGAGGAGATAAGAACCTCAAGCCGATAACCATATCCAGAGTCTTTATTCAAGCAAAGCCAAGGCCAAGATATAAATAGTCACTTTCCATGAATGTCCCGACAAACATTCCACATCTATTCTATGGTGACCCTAGCAATAGGAAAGATGTTTATGTGTTTATGAAAGGCCCTTTGGCTTGAGAATCTCTAGCTGACTCCCTGCCATCCCTACTGAGAAAGTGGGTGAAAATGACTATCTTAAACAGACAGTGGAGGATTATGATTACCCAGACAAGCCCTTCTAGTAGTTTAGACCCCACCTTAACCTCTCCTAGTGGTCGAGCGTGCTTGCGCATTCTCGTTCTCTTTAGCAATGTTTGTATGGCTATGTGGCAACCTATATGTGTTATTCAATAGTGACCTCAGCCCTATTGGTACCTAATAGTAAAATTTCCTTCCCTTCGTTCCTAATAGATCTATGCGTTCTTAATTCTGGGACCACATCACTACCCTAATATGTATTCCCAATCCTTCCAGCATTCTTACATAATCAATAAGGAGTTCTTACTCTACTGGCCTATTAAGGCTCGTGACCTTTAGCTGTGACTTATGGGCTTTTACTTTGGTTTTGGGTAGATGGATTATGGATCAAATTTTTCTACCTTTACCTATGCCTCTGGAGGATCAGCATGTGGGTCAGATGCTGATGTTATTGGCTAAGATGCTACCTATGCTTCCCCTACTTTTGGATTTCGATCTGGAGGATCTGTGACTTACACCGCATCTCGATATCTATCTACTACTGTTGGTGCTACTATAGGACTTGGTAAACTGGGTTGATTGGTTCTAGCAAGTCCAAGGGTTGAACCATCCATCAAGGTCCTCACTATGTTACCTAGTCCGGTGTTCAGCTTATCTTGCAATGGTTCCTATTAGGTAGGCCGCAGGGGCTTTCCTTTCTAGAGTATTTCCTAGTCCCATAGAGTAAGACAATATAGAAGCAGGATAGTAGCCAGAGACAAGTTATCCTCCTCGCTCCTGCTTGGATTCTTCTAGTAGGTCAAGACTACCAAAAGGGGGTATTGAATATCAAGGATTCATGTCATGTCTTGATAGAATAAGGCTTGTAGTAGAACTTGTAGTATCATGCAGTGGAATAGATTCTAGAAAATATTTACATTTATTGTTTTCATTTAGCAAAACCTCCTTTTTAAAGGGGCCGAGGAAACACAACTCATCGCGGTACACAAAGTCATCTTTTTATTACTTATATAGGCCATTTCATGAACTTTCCCTATAACAGGCAGGATCATGTCGATTTCCTTTAGATTCAATAGGACCCTTGTTGCTTGCTATATTTTTGATAGCCTCTATCAACCTTGACAACTTATTGCTTACACCTGCCTGCTGATCCTACTTGTTGCCTTGCTGATGGTAGGTCTCTTGCTTACTTATGCTAGGGATCGAACAACTCAAGTACACAGTCATGTGCCATACTCACAGTCTTTACTAGAACCTCTACTTAGTCTAGAAGCTCTAGTCATAGAATCACTTCTAGTCATAGAACCTCTAGTCTTTGCAGCTAGTTAGTGCCAGTGGTCATTGCCTATAGCTAGCAGTCATAGCAAGTCGATCACAACCAGGAGTAGCCTGAAGGGAAAAGCCAAGTAGGTCCTATTTGATGCTTCCAATCAGAGGCGTCAGTAAATCTTAGTCGATCATTGTTGATAGTCGCTAGAACCTAGTAGTCCTAACTAGGAGTCATAGATAATAGACACAAGTTGGTTGCTTGTTGCTTGTTGCCAGTAGCTGGTAGTCCTTTTGCTAGGAGTCCTCGCTAATCATAGATAGAAGGTCATTGTTAGAGGGTCAGCCGAGATTCAAGCATAGCCAGAAGGTAATTGTTAGCCAGTCTCATTTCCACCCAGCCGATAGCCTCATTGCCAATCAGAGCCAACCAGTCATTGCCGAGTTGTTATAGCCAATTGTCAGTGGTCATTGTTAGCCGATCATCATCGCTAGGCTAAGATCATAGGTTGGGATGGATGAACAAGGATGAATGCTACGGAACATTTGAATGGACCTACATCCACTGACCTATACCACGGAACAATGGAATGTTCCTACCTGGGCTAGATTGAAGGAATGACGATGCTTACTTACATTGATTCACAATTCGAGGATCATATGCTACAAACAAGTGGCTATACAATTTGTTACAAAACTGAAAGCCAAGTCCACTATAATGCAATCAATGAATTTTTTCCCCCTTTAGGGTAACGAGAAAAGAGAGAGAGAGAGAGAGAGAAAAGAGATACCCCCCACCCGTTAAAGAGGGAGAACGGCATCTCCCCAGAGCGATTTTTTTATGGTTTGCTTTATTTATGGAGTCTTGGATGAGGTCGGGACCGCCAGTGGCTGGGTTGATGAGCTTTCCCCTAGTGGCCCACCTAAAAAGTGGATCCATCCTTAGCTATGCAAGTCAGCTTCCATCTTCCCTAACCACCCATCTTAAATTTAAGATCGACAATCCACTTTGTGGGTTGGGATCCACAAACTGGCCCCTTTGACCCACTGGCCTCTGGTATGGGATAGTGGTAATCATGGACCAAGGCAAGCCAGTTCTCGGTCCCTAAAATCTTACTCAGGACGAGCAGGTATGATTTTAGGTTGGGACCTCTCATACTGTAGGCACTGAGCTGGGTTGATGAGCAGGTCACCTGGATCCACGATCATGTGGTTATCTCAAAGTCAAGAGTATGTCCACTTCCATCAGCCCTAACCTTCCTGAAATGGGCTTGAGTGATGTTCTAGAGCCTCTTAATTAGGTCAATCGATAGATTTCTCATCTAGGCTCTTGATCGACGACGAGTCAGTAGTCATTTTTGGTTGGAGACACCCCATTCGTGGGCTGGGTTCTAACCTTGTCCCCAGAGGCGATTTCAGGAGGGATTAGGGACTCTAGGGTCTGTCTTGCCAGGTAGTGTTAGGTCCCACGCTATGAAGTGGCCATCTGGGGATAGGACTAGAACCCAGCCCACGAATGGGGTGTCTCCAACCAAAAATGACTACAGATTCGTCATCGATCGAGAGGCCAGATGAGAAATCTATCGACTGACCTAATTAAGAGGCTCTGGAACGTCGCTAAATCCCATTTCAAGAAGGTTAGGGCTGATGGAAGCAGACTTTCTCTCAAATTTGAGATAACCACACAATCGTGGATCCGAGGGGCCTGCT
>APFE031033535.1:3869-44068 GCA_000404065.3 Pinus taeda
GAATAGGTGGGAGGCCTTTGGGAGTCTCAAATACCTTGGAATGATTGTCCAAGACTTTTTGGAGATTTGGAGAAATAGATGATTTTGATGTGGGAACCTCTAGTGAACATAATTTTGCAATTATGCCTCGTTGTTCTTTCTTTAGAAGCTTTTTCATTCTGTTAGAGCTGATTATCTTTCCCAGTTTCCCTGTTATACCCCTTAATTCAACTTCCTTTCCTTCTAAAGAAAATATCATGAAAATTTCTTGAAAATTAAAAGCTATTATACCCAAGGATTGTAGCCATTGGACTCTTAGTACAACATTAGCACCACCCATTGGAATGGAAAGCATTCGGCTATTCAATACATATTCTCCCATGGATAGCTTGATATTATGGTACTTTCCTAAGAAATTTATGGTTCCTCTACTTGCAACCATCACTTGATACTCTGGTGCTGGATATAGGAAGAAATTCAATTCCTTGGTTATCTTACAATGAATAAAATTATGGGTACTGCCCGAATCAATCAATAATATTACCTTTTTCTTCTTGATATGCCCTTCTATCTTGATAGTTTGAGGTGTGGTATTCCAACCAATGCATTACAAGATATGGTCGGATCCATTTCTTCTTTCTCTAGGGTTTGTTCTTGGTGTATATCCTCTTCTTTTGACATTTCTTGTTCCTTTTATTCCTCCTCTTCACAATCTATGTAAAATAATTTCATCTGAGCACATTATGACCTTTAGTGTATTTGTTATCACACCTATAATAAAGCCCTTTTGCTCTTTTTTCTTCCAATTGTTGTGGTGTCAACCTTGTAGGTTGTGGATGGCTAGGGGCAACAACACTTCCATCTTTATGATTGTGAGTGGTAGGCTTCCTTGTTGTCATAATTTTTCTTTCCATTTTTCTTGCCAACCTGAATGCCTTCTCCAATGAATTAGGTTCCCAAAGGTGAACCTCATGTTGGATGTTATCCTTTAAATTCCCTATGAACACATCAAACCTATGCTCCTCTGGAACATCTTTTACCCTTATATTCAATTTTTGGAAGTCCTCAATGTGCTCCATCATTGAACCCTTTTGTTTGAGATTTATCAATTGGCTAAAAAAAGTGTTGCTTTTTGTATCCTCATAATGTGCTATCATTTCATTTGTAAAAATAGCCCAAGTGACAATTTGTTTACGAGAGCAAAGCCATCGATACCATACAAACTGATTTGGTTCCAAATATAAAGTTACAATGCGTACCTTTTGCGTGTTTTGGACATTATGGAGATCGAAAAATTGATCCATCTGTAGTATCCATGTTATAGGATCCTTGCCATCAAACTTCCTCATATTGATCTTTGGGACATGGTGGTTCTTCGATCCAATGTTAGAGTCTATGAAATCATGATTAACATTTATTTTGTTCTTATCATGAGTTTCATTTACTACCCTTTTGCCATTAGTAAGCATTTAATGTAGAAACTTTGTCAAATCTGTCTTCAAATCTTCCATCTTAGCTTCCACGCCTTTCGTTAAATCATCCATCTTAGCTTCTACGCCATCCATCTTAGCTTCTACGCCATCCTTCTTAGCTTTCATGCCATTCATCTTAGCTTCTACGCCTTCGTACTGGCTGGCATAGAGCTGTTTCCCTGTGGGCAGATGATAGTGCGCTCACCTAATTTGTGAAAGCGTAAGCAGGCGGACCCGTCTACGTGCGAAGTGCTGTCCAAGGAGGAGTTTGCCCCTACCCCCGAAACCCAACTTGAATCACCAACATAAACCCCACCACAATTCTTAGTTCGAATATAGTGAATCGATGGCGGCCATCCATCTAGCTCCACCATACATCTTTAGCTTCTACATCTTTTCTTTAACAACCTTACTTCTGTTATTTTTTGTGCGAGTGAAATTTGTTGCACTTGGTCTGGTAATTTTTGATATATCATGTTTCATTTCTTCCTCTTCTTCATGAGTCATGCTAGATATTTTAGGTTGCTTACTAGGTGTTTCCATTTTCTTTCTTCGGGGCATAAATTACTGATAATAATGCTTCACTGTGCCCTTTGAATTCCTTCAAACTAATTTTTCAAACCAAACTTATGCAAAAATTTAAAAAAACTACACACATTTTTTTTTTCACTTTGTAGGAGCTTGATATTGGATCTATTGTATCTCTGTAATTTTGGATCTCCAAGGTCTGAAATTGCTTCATACGATAACTCTATAAGTACTATTTCTAACCCAGCAAGTATGATCAATATTGGATTCTCCAATGAAGAGTTATGCCAAATCTCCCACGATGACCTGATTATAGACTGGTTCAGTAGAGCAAGCTTGTACGAAGTTCCACGTGTCACTGTTTTGACCTTAGGCTTTGAAACTGATACAAAAATAACTATCATCCATCCTATTTTTGTAACTACTTACGAAATTTCAATCTGATGCTAAGAAAAAACGTTATGACGATTTTCCCCAGGTCATATGTTTGAGATATAATTCAAGATCCTGTAAAACCCTAAATTCCTTGGATCATATCTCCAAAAATATAGTTAGATAAGATCTCAAATTCAGGCTCGTGGTTCAAAGGTACTTCGTCTCAAATGGGTTTTCTTTTTCTCTTTTGAAACGTTGCAGAAAAAAAGTTATAGCGAAAATTCCACCATGACTTGTTTGGAGCAGTGAAACCCTAGAATCCAAGCTCTGATACCAAATGTTATGAAACCAACTCACAAAAAGATAGAAAATATAGATCAACGACTTAAAAATCAGCCTCTTTGAGGGGGAAACCTCCTTTACACTACACAAATGAACAATTCTTGGATGATACAAATGAAAAACCTTCTTTCTATATATAGGAGTCTAAGGGGTTACAATATAACCAAAGCTGACCTAACCATAATAATATAAGGGCACAAAAATAAAAATAGTGGGCTTCTATGGGGCACAATAATAACAATATGGGGACAATAAGAGCACAACAATAACAATAAGGGATACAGTGACAATAGTAATGGGGGAATCACTAGTATTATAGGGACCTAACATGATTATTTACTTAATGCTCAAAAATTGAATTGTTTCTAGCCACATTGAAAGATGGGGCTCTCAACTGGTTTATGGGTTTAGGAAATAATTTTATAAGGACATGGGATGACATGAAAATATTATTCTTAGAGAAATATAAGGATTATTGTATACATCATGATCTTAGAGAAGGAGTTTTTAAAATGACTCAAAATGAAGATGAAAGCCTTGAGGATTTAGTAGAAAGATTTTCATATAATGTTAAAAGAGCCACTAAATTTTGTTACTGAAAATGTTGTTGTTACATTTCCTTTTTAGGACATTTTCACTCGTTTTGGTGTACCAAGAGAATTTGTGACACTTAGGGTGTGCAATTTACATCCAAGCTAGTGCAAAATATCATGTAGTAATACAATATCAGACATCACAAATCCACTCCATATCATCCATAATCTAATGAAAAAGTGGAATCCAAAAATAAAGTTCTTGAAGCCATACTGACCAAGATTGTGCATCGACATAGAACAAATTGAGAAGCTAGACTTCTAGAATCACTCTGGGCATACCAGACCATATGGAATAATACCACTAGACATATTCCTTATGAGCTTGTTTATGGAAAGCAAGTTCTAATTCCTATTGAATTCCAAGTGGATACATACAAGACAACAACAAAATTGGGACTAGATCTCTCTAAAGCTCAAAAGAAAAGATTGGCACATCTAAATGAATTGGACGAGATTAGACAATATGCCATTCAAAGAACAAGCATAATTCGACAACAAAGGAAAAGATGGCATGACAAGTTTATCAAGGTCAAAAAGTTCAAACCAGGTGATTAGGCCCTTCTCTTTGATTCCAAGTTTAAAGATTTTCAGAGGAAATTCCAAACACATTGGTTAGGCCCTTATGAGATATAAATTGTTTTTGACAATTGGGCTGTGAATATTAATACCATTAATGAAGAAGGAATCACTTTTCTTATTAATGGGCATATATTAAAACTCCATCACAAGACCTTAACAAGAGAAGAATTTGTTCAAATTTTGCATGAAAGTTTTGATTTGAAATTGGTACAAAAAGGGGATTATTCTCCTCTACTACCAAAATATGTTTGATTTATTTTCTAAAAATAAAATGAAAATTTATAGTTATGAAAACTAACATTGGTGGCATAATGCAAGAAATCCTAGTTGAAAACCAAGACTCTTGACAGCTTGGATTTCCCCTTGCAAATAATTTTTTTTGAGGTCATACTAATCAGTTTGATGACTTTGTTTCTCTTTTAATGAAATATCATTAGCATCATCAACATCATTGACATCAGCAACAATAGGTATCCTGGAACAATTTGAAGCAAATCTTTAAGACCGATAAAATTTCGTAGCCAGTGAAGCATTTCGTAGCTTTGGACGTGCAAGCAAATCAATTTCAAAGGAAAAAAAAGTGAGGTAATCTAAAAGGTAATATCATGCATAATTGGTTAATTTACTAAAGTTTAACTATAGGGGTTGAGATGCATACATGGACAAATTTACCATTATTTCAATAAAAGCTTAATCTAGGCTTATGAGAAGCCTCAATTCCTAATGATGGCTTAAGAAATTCCATATTTCACCCTCCACTCTATAATACCCAAGACAAACTCCTTATCCTGTTTGGAGAATACCAAATCACAAGCATATTGCACAAATCAAGAGATTTATTAAGCGACCAATAGGTAATTATTACATGAATAAGGGAGTCTTATTTCACTACCACTACATTGTTTCATTATAAATCTTTCTCCATTACTATTTGTCATCCTCCTCATTCATTTCACCAAACCATTTAATCCATCTCTCACCATCCTTTGTAACAATTATTAAAGTGTGACCCTGAGGCAAAGCTTTCCTTACAACTATGGGAGTCATAATCTATTATGAACTTGAGGGAGTAAAATTCTTCAATGCTTATCCAAAGGGCAAGAAACAATTGCAGAAAGTTGGATGGTTGAAATTATTTAAGAAGTTTGACGGTTATGAGATAGAGGTGACAAGAGCATTTGCAAAGGAATTTTATGAACTTGAGGTTGAAATTGGAGACATGAGGTTGAAAATGACAAAATATTTCCTAGTAGAAGATACAAAGCTCCCAAGAGTTGGTGAAAACTAGTTCAAATGCCATAAATTAAAAGGCAAATCATGGAAATGTTTTTTGCAAAATATAGAAATGTACGTCTCAACATTTAAAAAAGGTATTCCAGGTTTTGCATTCAAAATAAAATGGTGTAATTTGTTATTTGTTATGCAATATTTTCTCACATGTGAAGGTAGATATGGGGTCATTTTGTTTTATCATGCTCAATTGTTGATGCATTTCATAAAAGGAAAAGAATTAAATCTGCTATATTTTCTACTGAGTAGTTTAAGGAAGATGGCCTTTAATATTCAAAGAAACTTGAGAAATGTCAAAAAAGCTCTTTATCACAATGGATTGGTAAATATTATTGTAGAAGCATAATTGAAGGCCCGAAGTGACATTTAGAGAGACTTTTTAGAAAGAAATCACTTTGCTTAAATCTCATATGAAGAAACAATCCCAAAAACAAGGAAAAGAAGAAGTAGTGTTCCTCCAAACCTTATCCCTCAAGAATAAAATGCAAGTAATAAAGAAAATCTAGTACAAGAGATTGAAAATGAATAAGTAGAAATAAGGGACATCCATACTAAAGGAGCACAGTAGTTCAATGCACTAGAAAGTCCATCAGAAGAGAGTCCAGATACGGTTGAGCTCGAAAAGGGTTCAAATTTTCCAGATATTCCAGTGAAGCCAATAAGAGGGAGATCTAAGAAGAAACATAGAATTAAAAAACAAAAGGTATAACTGTCAAAACTAGCCATAACAATGAAAGAACAGAAATCGAAAACCATTGTTCCACCCAAGCTAGAAAGGCGAAATACTAAGAGGTAAAATTTTTATGAGCCAGAGCGTGGAAGGAAGAGTTGAAGAATCATAAGAAATATGTTAAAGCAAGATAAAATATCTTCATAAAAAATTGTAGACCTTCAGGACTCAGAATCACCAATGCCACCAACCCCAAAATAAAAAATTCTAGAAATAGATGTTAATCAATAGTAAGCATATGATTATTTTGAATCATTGGAGAAAGGAGCACACAAGGAAAAGGTAAATCCTTCTTTTAAGTAAAACTATAATGATGATATTCCAATATACATTAGTCCTGTACAAATGACAACATTTCTTTTCATATGGAGCAAGAAATTATTAAGTCATTAAAAGAGGAGATAGTTGAACTTGGACTGCTAGAAATTAATGTGTAAGGATAAAATCAATTACTTAAGGAGAAGAATGATAAAATGATCAAACAAATGTACCATTGGTATCAAAAGAATTTGAAACTCAAGAAGGCTAACAAGTTTCTCCAATAGAAAGTGAAATCATTAGAAGCCAAAAAGTTGGTGAAGAAACTTAGATGGGTAGTTGCCATGCAAAAGAAGGGAGTTCAAAGTAACTTGGACATCTTAATCTAAGCCTCTAAAATAGTTCTTTGAATATCAATGCTACTACAAATTTGAAATTTTGCTACCAACAAGTGCATGTAGACATGCAAATCCATAAGCGTGGGGAAATGTTGGGCCACATGAATCTCATCTTTTTTATAGTTTGTTAACCTCCATTTTACTTAATTTCCACTTATATTATAACACTACACCACCATTTTGAAATACAAATCCATCAAAGCCACATAAATAAGGTAAAGGTCCAAATGCGCTCTCAATTCTATATATTTTTCTTTGTAATTTGATTCAATATGCATGAGTTATGGAATTTGACACTTTTTGCAGCCTCACTAACATTATGCAATTAGATCCAAGGTTCAAATAGGTCCCATGGGAGATAGATCAACCAGAGCACATGGCAATATGGCACATATTACCTATATGGATTTCCAGCTACTGGGCGCAGACAAAATAATCCTAGTTGGCTACGATCTCAAAGTCAAGCTCACAATAAAACAGTGACATGGCACACTAGGCATCAAAACATGGTATCAAATAAGGTCGACTCCTTATCAAGAGAGAAAGATCACAAAGAATTTGAATAAAGTTGATGTGTTTCTTGCATGATTCACTTCACAAATAACGAACCTTGTGAGTAAGAGTCTCAATAGAATTTGAAGTCTAAGATGTTGATATGTAGAAGTTAGCCTTTAACATTAATATTCTCATCAGTAATTGTTTAAAAACTCTATAAAATGCTTCTCTGAGAAGTGAATCAGAAGTGTTAAGTGTTGAATCTTGAAGGTTTCTCATATGTCAAATGTTATCATTGCATTGTTAAAGTTCATACATTGTTCAATTAGTACGATCCTTTGATATGATTATGCCTTTATGATGAGATCTGGTGTTTGATTAATAATTTCCTAAGTTTTCCATCACTCACGTGTTTCAGGAGGTCCCCCTTATGAGTACGAGTGTATTCTAATTTTCATTATGTTTCATTTCTACAAGATAGTCTAGTTTCTTTTATATTTATTTTCTACAAGGTTTATTTCAAGTATTTTGATTAGATGCTTTTTTTTATGCACGCTGTATTCATATGCTCCTTTATGATCATTTCATTCTTGTTCTTTTGTCAATCAAGCGCTTGAATAAAATATGAAAACAACAAACACATTTATTTAGTTGCTTCTTGATGGTGTATTTATATGGTATTTATTTTAATTGGAATTTGACATACAATGTGCATTTTATTTTGTCTATCTAGGGTCAGTAAGCTTGCGAGGCACTCTATGTAGCATACACAAGAAAGATGATCTTCACCAAATTTATAAATGACCTATGTTGCAAAAAAAGGAAACCCTAGTAGTAAAACACACTAGCATAGAAGAAACACACTTGGATGAAATCAAAAGTAAATTAATCTAGGAAAACAAGAAACTATATGCTTTTGATTCAACACTAAGTTAGAAACTAAGACATAGGGCCTTTTCCACCAAGAGAGATAGTGGATGACGCTCCTAGTACTTTATTTAGCTTATCAATCAGCTTGTATTTAAAAGCAACAACTATTCTATGATTATCTATTCATGAACAACACACACAAGTACAAAAAATAATATGCAAAAAGTAAAATTACATAAAAGAAAGTATGCAATGGAATAAAATGTTACCATTAACCATTTCTCTTGAGAACAAAGTAACAAGCTATCCCATGATACTAAACTAAATCACTATACATCTAAACTCGAGAATGAAAATATGAGAAAAGAAACTTGATATTATTCCATCATAAGCTGGACAATTTCTCTAAGAGTCTCTATTTTGTAGTGGAGGAGGCACTCTATTTAATACAAAAACTTTCTTGAACTAAAAACCCACTTGAGGATAAGATATTCACAAGTGGATTGAACAATCCCCTAAACATACACATGGTCATTCTAAATATGAAATTTTGTTATAATGTATATGGAAAATGGTTAAAACATATATCAACGACGTTTGAAATATACATAATAATATGCTTGATGGATAACAACCCATGCCATATACATAAACGACAACCCACGCCAATTTGTTTGTTCCGTAATTTTAGGCAGAGGTTACGTGGTGGAATAATATGATTCCATTATAAACCAATATGATGATATTCAAACTCCTTGGCCCACGTGTTATAATATGTTGCCACATACGATCATTCATTGGACAAATCTCCAAATATAATGAATTTGTTAATGTGTTTGGTTGAACATATAATACATATAATATTTTGCAGCAAGTTGTTACTGATTTCACAATAGACCACTACAGTTATGATTTTGCAGCAGAGTTCTAATTTTGTAGCAACTGTTACAGGTCTGATTTTGCAGCAGAGTTTTGATTTCGCAGCAACTGTTTTAAACACATGAGAACCATGTAGTTGTAGTAACTAACAAAATGACTTCAATCTATGGCAAATGATGTGCAATTGTTATGATTTATGGTGAACATTATTTCGAAGCATGTGAAGCAAAAACACTATAACTTGTCCACACATGAGTTGTCGCTTCAAAAGTAAATACATAATATATTAATTCCTTCTAATGTTAAAGAGAAATCACATTAATACTAATAAATGTGTTGAAAAACATCTTGAGCCTAAATCTTGCATGTGAGCATAAAAAATGGATAATAGCTGGTTAAAAGTAAATGAAAAATGGATAAAAGGAAGGAAAGGTGTAACAACCCTAGTAAAAAATCCATGTAATAAAATTTAATACAACCAAAATAATAACCATGGTCACAAGACACATATTCCAAGCTGAATGTTGGGAAAAACATCCTAATCTTGGTGTTCATTTGGTTTATTATGGCTATGGAAATTGGAAAAGGCAATGACATTATTTATGAAAATAATGGAAATTAGGAGAAAAGGAAGGTGAAAGGTCACCGATTTCATGTGAGGAGGAAAATGAAGGAAAATAATGGAAAATTGAAGAAAATAGAGGCCTCGTTAATAAAAAGGCTTATGAGGATCAGTTCATGGCTTTTGATTAGTTCAGTTTTGGAGCTCTCATTTTTCTCTCTCTCTTATACTCTTGGACACTTAGAGTTTTCTTGGAGCACTCTTGGAGGAGTATTTGGAGCAAGAAGGCAAAGGAAACACAGTAAAGTGCAAGAGGACATCGGGATCAACAACTACAATGGATTTTTCTTGCAGGTATCGAGTTGCATGTATGATTTCCTTACTAGTTTTGGCATGCATGGCATATGCATGTTGTTTCTTGGTCATGATTTGTCATTGACATGGAGGATCACCTAGAATGATAGTGGTTTTTCCTAGCCTTGCAATTCCCTGGATAGCCATGGTGTTGTGGGAGTCTTTCCCTTTTGTTTTCTGGTTGGTTCTCATGTTCCTTTGGTTACGGGTTGAGTTATTAGTTCCTGGGGCCTTGGTTAGACAAACACTCTAGAGTCTTGTAACAGTTTTGGTTGAGTTATTAGTCTTGGAGACTTGCTTGGACAAACGCTCTAGACCCCTTGGTGGGTTGAGTTACTAGTCTTGGAGCCTTGGTTGGAAAAATCCTTTGAAGCCTGACAACAGTTGTGGGTTGAGTTACTTGTCTTGGAGCCTTGGTTGGAACAAAAGCTCTAGAGCCCTGGACAACCTAGGTGGAGACCAATATGGTGATTGATAGTGATGTCCGACCATGAGGTGGAATCATTGGTTAAGGGTTGAGGTGGTTTGGCCTCTGGAAACCATGGTTCGATTTTGATGGATTTTTTCTATGAGATCCCATATTCATGCTTGGAATATGCCATAGGGGTGATTCACTGAAGAGAGATTTGGCTAAAAAAACCTATGGTCAAGTGGAATGTGGAAGTCCCAAACCTGGTTGGCATTTGCATTCATCAATAAGAGCTCTCTTTCTTCCTGGTATTTTATGGGAAAATATACTTGTTTATATGTGGCATCAATTCCTTGTTCAAGTATTAGCATTTGTATCATTGTTCTGATGTTACTTTTCGTTTATGGAAGTTTCATGGAGTTTTTGGTAGTGGTCTAAGTCTTGGCCCTGAAAAAGCGACACAGAATCCAGAGTCGCTAGCACATAACTAACTAGAACATTCCCCAGTCACACACATGCCTTGTTGTGGGAGTGACTGGAGGGTCCAAGTCGCATGCGTGCCCATGTCAAGGGAGCCACTGAGGCTTTAATGCAGCGAAAACTCAGTTTGTCTTAGGGGCTGGTCACCTGGATGGGTGGGTGGCTCATGGGAGTTCTGTTGCAGGTGTAGAAGGTCAGGTTATCTATGTTATATCAGTTCCACTTCTTTAACTGATACATAGGGAGTTGAATCATATCATAGTAACCCTTCGTCACATGTTTACCCTGGTTGGCCGGTTACATGGGTAGATGTTGGAAGAGGGTGTTATAGAGTGGTATCAGAGCATGGTTCCATTCTCCTTGGGTGATGTTTGGTTTTCGTTCCCCTTGGATGAAGGTGTTTTCATATGTACATGTCAATTGCATATGTGCTCCTTATTCTTGTGGTTTATCTTCTTGTTGCATATGCATGGTGTTGATCATGATTGTAGTAGTGTCGACATATGAAAGTTGACGGTGTTGTGGTTGTATGTGATCGCCGAGAGTGTATGTCAGTTATGCATTGGTTATGCATGCCAGTGATCCATGTGGATATTGGTGGCCACCGTCCTATTCCACTTGGATCCCCAACATTGTTCCTTTCAGTTTTTCATTTTCCTTAATTGTAGCACAGTTTACTATTTTTGGCAGTTTTTTGGGTCGTGAACTTCCGGAGCCATTTTGAGGCCCTAAACGACGTTTTTAGGAATAACGGAGGGACCGAAAACATCCCAAATGAACTAGCCAATTTGTGTTTGGCCTTCTCTTTTAGATCTTCGAAACGAGGTATTATGGTAGCCAAACGGAGATCGTATGCCAAAGTTACAACCCTGGGAAGTTAATGTACCAATTTACCCAAACGGGGCCCACAGTTTTGGCGCATCATCCCCTAGGGTTAGGTTTTTGTATGTTTAGGGTTTTCCATTGTTTCTCAATAATAAGTAGGCCTTTGAGCCTCATTGTAACATAGTTTAGAGGCATGTAGCCGCCACATCTCTTCTCAGAGATAAGCTACCATTACCCGAGCTAGCTTTATTTCCATTCTATTTGTAAGCATATTTTAGTGTTTGATATTAATGAAATGAAGTGTTATTTCTACTACATCTTTGTATTTATGGTTATATTTGTATTTTGTTGCGCTCCTATTTAAATATGAATCAGTGGTATCAGAGCGGTCTCCTCTTTCTCTATTTTTCTTTGCATGTCCCCAACGAGATCGAGATATAAGGAGTTAGGGCTCAGTCTGGTTGAACCTTTGGAAGATCGACCTCACAAATCCTGACGACCTCCCATGGAAGATGAAAAGAAATATGAGGGCGCAAGAGATCCTATCAAAATATTGCTCAAAGAAGCCCTCGAGCAACAAAGGAACGCTATGATGGACAACTTTGCCTAGATCCTTCAGTGGCTACCCAGGGGCGATGCATCGACTTCTAGCAGCTACTCTGGAAGCGCCACACCCTTTAAGCTACAAATTAATTTTTACATTCCCATATTTGAGGGTCAGATAGATGCGGATGTTGTAGATAAATGGTTAAATTTGCAACAAGGATATTTTTCTGTTCATGATTTTTCCAGTCGGGAAAAGATCACTTTTGCAATTCTCAAAGCCGCCCCCCTCATCAAGGGCTGGTGGGAAACCTACTCCGAGCAGAAGGATGAAAATACAACCTCATTGTTTTCAACCGCACCCACTTGGAATTCATTCTGGGATGCCATCAAGGAGTAGTACTACCTTGTCGAAAGCTATGAGGATAAATACATAAAGTGGACCATGCTGTGGCAGGGAAGGGACCAAGACATGCCAGAGTTTACCAATATTTTTCATACCTTTCGCACAAAGTTGGGTATTAAGGATTCATAGTGACATTTGGTACCAAAATATTGCGGCTGCCTACACAGGTACATACAGGACGAGATGGAGTTCCTGTACATCTCCTCTCTTAGCACGACATACCGATACGTTGTCAAGATTGAGCAGAAGTTTAGACAAAAGAAGCAAGACTTTGGATCTACAAATCCGAAGAAAAAAGGAGAAAGCCAAGGCGGGGTGACCGAATATAAGCTGTCGAAGCTATAAGAAAATAACGCCACCACGAAGTCAAAGAAGGACATAGGAAAGTGGTGTGAGTTCCATAAGAGTCCCACTCACAACACAAGTGATTGTCGGACCAAGCAGTCGCTGGTGGCCAAGTTGAAGGCTTTAGAATAGGATGCATGTTCCGACCCTGAGTCAGAACCCGACAAGAGGAATGACAAAGGGAAGCAGATTATTGATGCAGAGCCCAACGCCACTCTTGCCACTGCCAAGATTCAGAAGAATGATCCTGACAATCCAGAGGAGGGGGATCATCTTTTCCACTCACAAAAGTGGGTGAAGGGTTCGTCATTGCAATTCATTGTTGATAGTGGCAGCCAAATGAACCTCATTTCAACAGAGGTCGTGAAGCGGTTGGGCCTACTGACAATACCACACCCGCAACTGTAGAACATTGTGTGGCTTCACCAAGGACGAGATCTCCGAGTTATCCAACAGTGTCACCTTACCTACGGCATCATCCCTTCACAAATGAGGTATTGTGTGATGTTGCTCCTCTCGATGTTTGTGATGTATTATTAGGACAACCATACTTGTGGAAGTGACATGTTGTATATGAGTCTAGACCTTGCTCTATGATTATTTATTTGGGTAATACATTATATGAGATACCAGAGGTAGAGCCACCTACCGCCACCTATTTGATCTCTGCCAAAAAATGCAGTAAGATCATCTCTTAGAGCAGGAAATTTATTTTCTTTCTGGTTTTCTCTCAAAGTAAGGGGAAGACCATAGCCATATCCATGGCCGCCAGGAAGGGTTCCTCCATGTAGCAGAAGCAGGTGGATATGGTCATGAAAGAATACAAAGACATCATCTCCTCACCCACAGGGGTACCATTGTAATTTCAAGTCAAGCATTCGTTCGATCTGACTCCCGGAGTACCTCTACCCAATGGGCCGATATATCGTCGCCCCATTTCGGAAAATGACATGTACAAGAAGCGACATCATCAACATTGAGTTCTGCACAAGTTTCAGGTGGGCGAAAAAGTCTGGTTGCATTTGCAGAAAGAATGCCTTACAATAGCCCATCGGAAACTCAGACCACTCCAATATGGTCCTTACACCATTACCAAGGTTGTGGGAAACAATGCTTTGGAGCACAACATTCCTCCATTCCTTGGCTTGCACTGCCCTCGACCATGCTTCCCACCATTACTGGACACATCATATATTGCAGAACATCTCACTAGGGACCAGGTTCAATAGAAATTTCCTCATCTCATGGAGGCACTCAACGCAATGGGGATCATTACTTCCTAAGGGGGGAGGAATGATCCAGGTGGATATTGGTGGCCACCTGACTATTCCACTTGGACCCCCAATACTGTCTCTTTCATTTTTTCAGTTTCCTTAATTGTAGCACAATTTACTATTTTTGGCAGTTTTTCGGGTCCTAAACTTCCAGAGTCATTTTGAGGCCCTAAACGACGTTTTTAGGGAAAAC
Organism: Pinus taeda; assembly: GCA_000404065.3. NCBI lineage: Eukaryota > Viridiplantae > Streptophyta > Pinopsida > Pinales > Pinaceae > Pinus > Pinus taeda. The sequence goes on from APFE031033535.1 coordinate 18,052, forward strand.
GGAGGGACCCAAAATGTCCCAACTTGGCTTGCCAATTTTTTTTGGCCTTCTCTTTGAGATCTTCGAAACAAGATATTATGATAGCCAAACAAAGATCGTATGCCAAAGTTACGACCCCGGGAAGTTGATGTACCAATTTACCCAAATAGGGCCCATAGTTTTGGTGCTTCATCTCCTAGGGTTAGGGTTTTGAATATTTAGGGTTTTCCATTGTTTCTCAATAATAAATAGGCCTTTGAGCCTCATTGTAACACAGTTCAGAGGCATGTAGCCACCACATCTCTTCTCAAAGATAAGCTACCATCGCTCGAGCTAGCCTTATTTCCATTCTGTTTGTAAGCATATTTCAGTGTTTGATATTAATGAAATGAAGTGTTATTTCAGTTGCATATTTGTATTTATGGTTATATTTGTATTTTTTTGCATTCCTATTTAAATCCGAATCAGCCAGTGCTTCTATATCAAACATCATCTAAAAAACCAGCACAATAATCAAGTCGGCTAAGCATCTCACACATCTCTATATAATTGAGAAATAAGACCAGTCTTTCAACAATTCTTTCACATCCTGAAGATGAACCAATGTTGTTGGTTCGAAACGTCGATCAAAAAAGAATTTGAATGTGATGGATCCGGAAGTAAATCTACATAAACATGAGACTCGCAGAAACCTCAAAGACAAAATGCTTCTATATCGTTATGCATACATTGATGTGGTTGTAGTTTCCATGCATGAGGTCATAATATGTGGATGGTATGGTCATGCATTGATGACTCGATAATGATTGAAATGATGATTAAATGTTGATATGATCACTCTCTCTCTCTCTCTCTCTCTCTCTTCTCTCTCTCTCTCTCTCCTCTATATATATATATATATATATATATATATATATATATATTCCGCTAATTTGGTGGGTCTTGCAGATGAGATATCCTCTCCAAACTATATTAAGGTACGTTGGTTTGTTTATGATTTGGTTTAGCTGACATAATAGACCTTGCAGGAAGAAGAGATCAAAGATGACTAACAAGATGGTAGATTAGAAAGATTCTCCCTACGAATCAGATGAGCAGCGTGGTTTTGGGCACTCTTTTGATGTAGCAAACACATTGAGGTTTTTGAAGGAAGAAATAAGTAGTTGTAATGCAGATAATGATAGAATCATGTAGGCACAGGAGAAACAAGAAGAAGTCAATGCAATAATTCTTCAAAGTCTGTCAGAATTGTAGAGGAAAGGACCACTTTGGATCAGTTATGGACTGGAGGATAGGACTAATGGGACATATAGTAGGAGATCTCATAGTGGGAACAGGTCATATAGAGGTGACACGATCAGGGATGGCATGTTTTTGGATACTCTAGACAGGAGTGGTGATGGACACAGGTACTATTCTAGTTCTAGTTCTGACAGGTATCACGGTCATCATCATTATCATCCTTACAAGAGGAGTGATAGGGGATATTTTATGGATGAGTTCAAGAAAGAAAATAAACCTACATTTGATGGGGAAACAAAGAAATCACATGATGTAGAGGCATGGTTGCTTGGAATGAATAAGTTATTCATGATACATGATTATTGAGAGAACATGAAGGCCAAAATAGCTACATTCAGTCTTAAAGGTAAATCATATATGTGGTGGGAATATGTAAAGAACGTCGGAGATATTTATGAGGAGGAGTTGAGTTGGAGTGAATTTGAGAGACTATTCAGGAAGAAGTACCTATCAGAGAGGTGCTATGATGACAGGGCAAAAGAGTTTTATGAGCTAAAGGTTGGATCTATGACTAATGAGGAGTACACTAGCAGATTTTTGGAGTTGTTGAGATATGTGGCTTACCTCAAGGAGGAGAAGGCCAAGCTTCAGGGATTCATTAGTGGGTTTTCGATAACATTTAAGGATATGATTGAGTTTCATGAGCCTAAATCATTGGAGGAGGCCATCCGGAAGCTAAAGCATTGTTATGAGAAATCAAAGCGCAGATCTGAGACTAAACCAGATTGGAAAGGTAATAGTAAGAATAAAGGGAAATGGGACAAGAAACGGGTAAAGCCTCAAGACACAAGTAACAAAGAGAATGCAATGCCACACAAGAAGTTCAATGCATCTGATAGAGGACAGAAATTTATGTCTGAACAGAACAAGGGTGATGATAGGAAGCTTGTACAGTGTTGGACATGTGGCAAAGATCATCGTCAAAGAGATTATCGACAACATCAGGGTGGTAGACTGTAGATTTACAATGCCCAAGAGGAGCAGATGATTAGGGATGTTGGACAAAGTATTCCTAGGATCTATGCAATGTTGGATAACAAGTAGACAGATCACCAAGTGTCTATTATCAATATGGACAGTAAGATTTGTGATCGAGTTGTTTCTATTTTGATTGATCCTGGATCTAATTATAGTTATGTTAATCCTGACCTGGTGGATAAGTGTGATTTGGATAAATAAGTGCATGCAGAGTCTTGGTTAGTGCAGTTGGAAATAGGTTCAAAGAAGCAAGTTCATCATTGGGTAATATTTTGTGCATTTGAGTTGAATGGTGTGCCTACATCATCACATTTGAATGTATTTTCATTGGGATCATATAGTATGTTGTTGGCCCTGGATGGGTTGTATCTTCATAGGACCAAGGTGGATTGTTATGAAAATTCCATTGAGTGTTTGGATGATAATGGAGAACAAAGAGTCTTACAGGGTAAGAAGAAGGCAACATCAGTTAGGATGGTGACAACTATGAAGGAAAAGTGTAGTTGCAGGAAAGGGTGTGTGTTATTTGTGGTACATATTTCTAGTGACAAAGGTAAGGAAGTTGAGAATGCAGGTGTTTTGAGCAAGTACCCTGTTTTACAACAGTTTTAGGATGTATATCCTGCAAAGATTTCAACATTTCTGCCTCACAGGGAAGTGGATTTTTCCATTGAGTTGGTACCAGGGGAAGCACCATACAAGATGAGCACTCTAGAATTGGTAGAGATGAATTTGCAATTGAAGGAAATGCTTGACAATGGATACATTAGGCCAAGTGCATCACCATGGGGCACACCAATATTGTTTGTGAAGAAGAAGGATGGTACTCTCTGGTTGTGCATTGATTACATCCAGTTGAATAAGGTGACCATCAAGAACATGTATCCATTACCGAGGATTGATGATTTCTTCAATCAGTTGAAGGGAGCAACAATGTTCTCGAAGATTGATATGAAATCCATATATCATCAAGTATGCATCAAGGAAGGTGACATTTACAAGACAAATTTTCGGACCAGGTGTTGGTGTTCAGATATGAATTATAGAGTTCACCCTTCCCCACATTAACTGCCAATCTGGGGCTCGTCTTGTTATTTCAAGGCTACTGTGCAAAGTCTATGCAGAACACAGTTTCCCTACCCAACATTGAGCATTCAATCAACAATATAACAATGCGTAACAACAAGAAATGACAGTAACAACAATTAGAGTAACAACAAATTAGGATTCACAACAACACAAACTTAATGAACCATTACAACGATAAAGAAATAATCACAACAGAAATAAATCTACACACACCACTAATCCAATAGCACCTGATAAAGAGAGTGGGCCCAACTCTCCGATCATGGCTGTGGAAAAATGATCGAAGGCTAGATAATACTCAGAAGATCAAGATTGCATTAATCAAAAGGAAAATACAGAAGTCTGTTGTTACATTCTCCAAGGAAAACCTTCAATATTGGATCTGCTCCCTATATGCGTTATCTCCCTTTTCTATCTGATTTGTGTCTTTTAAATATACAAACAACAAAGGGAAGTTTACAAAAAACTGATTACAAAATGATTTCCCATACAATATATATTGATTACAAAATATCCATAATAAATATGAGATCTGAGAGATCTTTCCATCATGATTCTGCTGGAACAAGTCGAATTTGGTTATTGTAATTGAGACAATTTGGAAAACAGCCAAAACAAAAAATCGGCAAATATGGCCTTCGAAGAACCTTTCATTTCTCTAAATCTAGATCGGATTTCAGAAAAATTCTCTTTGAGAAACTAATTTGGTCTGTTCTGCACAAAACCCATGTCTCATATTTTTAAGATTCTCTTTTAAACGTCTGATGCAAAACTATCACGTTTTATCCCAGCGAATTTCTGAGTTTGAATATTTGATTATGAGTTGAAGATCAAATTTGCAATCTGGAAGAGATCTTGGAGGCTAAAATTGTGAGAGATGTTATAAAAAATTCATCAATAATCCATCATTGGCAAAATCATGCATAATAATAATCAATTTATTAAAAATAAAGGAGAAAAAATATTACTTATCCACAAGAGCATAAATAATTATGAAATGGAATTATATAATAAATTATGGTAAATAATATGATAAAATAATAGTAGAAATGGATGAAATGGATGTTAAGAAGTGATAATAATGAAAAAATAGTAGCCCAACACCAAGTATGAACATCATGAGTTTGTTGTATTTCCTTTATATTTAACTAATGCTCCAACTACTTTTATGTGCTTAATGAATAGTGCGTTGTGCCCTTTTCTTGACAAGTTTGTTATTATGTTCATTGATGACATCTTGATATATGCTAAAAATGATGAAGAACATGTCGAATATTTAACAGTAGTACTGAGATTTCTAAGAGAGCATCAGTTGTATTCTAAGCTTAGAAAATGTAGTTTCTTTCAGATAGAGGTACATTACTTGGGACATGTGGTTTCCAAGGAAGGCATAGCAATAGATCTAGAGAAGATAAGGGATATCATGGAGTGGGAAGCTCCTAATAATGTGGATGAGGTAAGATCATTTATGGGGTTAGTAGGTTATTATAGGAGGTTCATCGGGAACCTCTCACAGATTGCATATCCCATCACATCATTGCAAAGGAAAGGTAAGAAGTTTGAATGGATAGAGGAATGTGCAACAAGTTTTGGGAAGTTGAAACAATTAATGACACATGCTCTAGTGCTAAAGACTGCAGATCCGAATAGAGAATTGGTGCTATGCACAGATGCTTGCAAAAGAGGACTTCGTGGATTTCTTATGTAGGAGGGACAAGTAGTATTCTATGAGTCACAAAAACTACATGAGCATGAGCAGAATTACTCGACACATGATTTTGAGTTGGCAACGATCATCCATGCATTAAAGATGTGGAGGCACTATCTTCTTGGTAGAAGGTTTGTATTGATTAATGATCATAGTGGGTTGAGGTACCTATTTGACCAACCGAATCTGAATGTCAGGCAAGTTAGATGGTTGGCCATGATCAGTGAGTTTGACTTTGAGATCAAATACATTAAAGGTAAAGAGAATAAGGTTGTAGATGCTCTTAGCAGGCAGATATAGGTAAACCACATAACAACTATGAGTTCTTATGGGATATATTTATGGGGTCATATCTTACAAGCAGGTCAACAAGATAACAAGTACATGGAGCTCAGGAACATGTTACAATAGAGTACAGGTACAGGTATAGGCACAAATACAGGTATAGGTACAAGTGCATGTACAGGTGGACAAGATGTGGACTATCTTCTCACGGCAGATGGCTTGATCAGATTTAGGGATATGATATGTGTGCTAGATGAGAGAAAGCTCACAAAGGTTACCTTGAGATATTTTCATGTGAAACCATATTCAAGTCACCCGAGATATCAGAAGACATTGACAACGGTGAATAAGTTCTAATATTGGACAAACTTGAAGAAAGAAGTGCCAGAGCTTGTGGTAAGATGCTTGGATTGTCAATAGATAAAGGCAAAGTGTAAGCATCCATGTGGGTTACTACAACCAATCTCGATTCCAGAGTGGAAATGGGAGGTCATTTCCATGGACTTCATCACAAGTTTTCAGAGAACATCTAGATAACATGATTCCATCATGGTTATGGTGGACATGTTGGCTAAGGTAGAACACTTCATTCCACTGAAATATACCTATTCATCTAGTGATGTGGCACAGGTGTTCATTAGAGATGTGGTTAGATTGCATGGTGTTTCGAAGAATATTATGTCAGACAGGGATGTAAAAGTTCACTTCCAAGTTTTGGAAGGAGTTTTTTGCATGTTTAGGTGTGGAGTTGTCATTTAGTAAAACTTATCATCTGCAGATAGATGGACAAAGAGAGAGGGTCAACAGGATATTGGAGGACATGTTGAGGATGTATGTGATGCATCAACAAAGGAGATAGGTGGAGTACCTTCCGTTGGTTGAGTTCACTTACAATAATGGTTACCAGGAATCACTGAGGATGAGTCTATTTGAGGCATTGTATGGGAAGAGTTGTAATACTCCCATTAGTTGGAGTGGCCCAATGAACATGGTATTGATTGGACCAGACATGTTAGCAAAAATGGAATAGGGAATGTAGGTAATCAAGAAGAATCTAAAGGTAGCATAGGACATGCAGAAAATCTATGTAGATCGAAACAGGTTGTTTAAGGAGTTTTAGGTTGGGTAATATGTGTATTTACACATCAAGCTATAGAAGAGCTCCTTGTAGATTGGATCATGTGCCAAGATGGCACCTCGGTTTTGTGGACCTTTCAAGATTCTTGAAAGGATTGGACCAGTAGCCTATCGACTTGCACTTCCTCCGACAGTGAAATTCCATGATGTTTTCCATATGTCATTTCTTAAAAAGTAAGTTAAAGATGATGATAATGTGATTGAATGGTCTGTATTGCAGGTGGAGCCAGAAGGAGAATTCCATCTAGAACCTCAGTGTATATTACAGAGAAAGATACTCATGCTCCAGAACCAGAATTGAGTAGGTTAAAGTGCAGCGGAAGCACTTTGGGCTTGATGAAGGGACATGGGAGATGGCAAATCACATGCGGGCTATGTATCCTTCTCTATTCGCTAGTTGAGCGAATGTTTTGGTGTATGTTTTGGTAAATGTGTTGGTGTGATGTTTTGGTATATGTACATATGTATATGGATGTTAATATCACCACGAGTTATTCTATAAAGCTCCAATAAGCAGTATGGCTATCATGTCATTATAGTTTTCATGTTGGTTTGATTCTCGGTAGGTTGATCATTGTAAATACTACAATGAGCTAAGTTATAAAGCTCCATGGGTAATATTTTTTGCTTTCAATAGTCTTGTTGATTGTAGATGTCATTGAACATCGAGGACGGTGTTTCCCTAAGGGGGAAGGATCAGTAAAAACCATGGTAAAAAATCCATGTAATAAAATTTAATAAAGGAAAAATAGTAACCATAGTTATGGGACATGTATTCCAAGATGAATGTTGGGAAAAACATCCTAGTATGGGTGTTCATTTGGTTTATTATGGCTATGGAAATTGGCAAAGGTAATGGCAAAGGCTTTGGAAAGGAAAAGTGGCATTTATTTATGAAAATAATCGAAATTAGGAGAAAAGGAAGGTGAAAGGTCACAAGTTACATGTGAGGAGGAAAATAATGGAAAATTGAAGAAATTAGAGACCTCATTAATAAAAATTATTATGAGGATCAGTTCATGGATTTTGATTAGTTCAGTTTTGGAGCTCTCGTTTCTCTCTCTCTCATACTCTTGGACACCTAGAGTTTTCTTGGAGCACTCTTGGAGGAGTGTGGCATACTTGGGATTTGGAGCAAGAAGGCAAAGGAAAAGCAGGAAAGCACAAGAGGAAATTGGAATCAACAACTACAACGAATTTTCCTTGTAGGTACCGAGGTGCATGTATGATTTCATTACTAGTTTTGGCATGAATGGAATATGCATGTGGTTTCTTGCTCATGATTTTTCATTGGCATGGAGGATTTCCTGGATTGATAGTGGTTTTTCCTAGCCTTGCCATTTCCTGGATAACCATGGTGTTGTGGGAGTCTTTCCCTTTTATTTTCTGGTCAGTTCTCATGTTCCTTTAGCTTTGGGTTGAGTTATTAGTTCTTGGAGCCTTTGATGTAAAAATGCTCTGGAGCCCTATAACAATTTGGGTTCAGTTATTAGTCCTGGAGCCTTGGTTGGACAAACATTCTGGAGCCCTTGGTGAGTTGAGTTACTAGTCTTAGAGCCTTGGTTGGACAAACGCTATGGATCTCGACAATAATTGTGGGTTGAGTTATTAGTCCTGGTGCCTTGGTTGGAACAAACGCTCTAGAGCCCTGAACATCTTTGGTAGAGACCAATCTGGTGATGGATAGTGTTATATGACCATGAGGTGGAATCACTGGTTGAGGGTTGAGGCGGTTTGGCCTCTGGAAGCCTTGGCTTGATTTTGATGGATTTTTTCTATGAGATCCCATATTCGTGCTTGGAATATGGCATGGGTTGATTGATTGAAGAGATATTTGGCTCAACCAATATATGGTCAGGTGGAATGTGGAAGTCCCGAACCGAGTTGACCTTAGAATTCATAAATAAGAGCTCTCTTTCTCCCTGGTATTTTATGGGTAAATATACTTGTTTATATGTTCTGTTGGTTATATGTTGGTTATGAATGAGTTTTATGACATTGAAAATGTATGGCTCTCATCATGTTTGGGATAATCATTGAATTTACAATGAATATATGGCTTGATAAATGGTAATGTAGTTATTGTGATGGGGCATCAATGACTCTTAGTGATTCTCAGATAAGTATGAGGCCCCTATGCTCATATATGTTGTTTAAACCTGGAGAATGCATATTTGTGACATGTTTGACGAAATTCCTATCATGGCTAGTAGGGGTCTAGTCAAGTCCTTGTTCAAGTATTTGCATTTGTATCATTGCTTTGATGTTACTTTTCATTTATGGAAGTTTCATGGAGTTGTGGGCAGTGGCCTAAGTTCTGGCCCTGAAAAATCGGCACAAAATCTAGAGTTGCCGACACAAAATTGCCTCGAAAATTCGTCAGTCACACACATGGCTTGTTGTGGGAGCGACAAGAGGGTCCTAGTTGCATGCATGCCCATGTCAAGGGAGCAACTGAGGCTTTAATGCAATAAAATGTGAGGTTGTCTGAGGGACTAGTCACTTGGATGGGTGGGTGGCTTTTGGGTGTTTTGTTGCAGGTGTAGAAGGTCAAGTTGTCTGTGTTATGTTGGTTCCAGTTCCTTAACTAATAAATAGGGATTTGAATCATATCATAGTAACTCTTTGTCACATGTTTAACCTGGTTGGCTAGTTACTTGGGTAGATGGTGAGGAGGATGTTACAGAAGGTATCAAATGATGGTAATTTTATGACTCATCGTCTACCCCAAACTGAATATATTGCATTTCCTCATGCAACCTTGTACCTCTATATCAACCAATATGCAAGGATACTTAATGAAGCTTCATTTTTTTCAATGCATACCACTTAATGTGGTCTCTACCTCCAAGCATGGGTCAAGTCATGAATTCTTCTTTTGTTGCGAATTAGGTTTCTTGATTATCTTACACCCCATGATTTATGTTGTGTGTCTATGCTTGATATAAGATTCCATGAACCACTCTACAAGAGGAGATATGGAAGGCTCAAATTAAATGATGATGGGGATGATATAAAAAGGATAAGAAGTGGTCATGAATGTTAAAGGTGAAGATTTCCTCCCATTTCCCCCAAGCTCAAGACCTTTTTCGTGCTCGGAAAGAGATAAAATGGTATGGAAGTAGAAGAGGAAAAAGGCTCAAGTGATTCTAGAAAAAACCACCACAGATCTACATGGTGGGAAGGAGCACAAAAAGAACACTACACTGTCATCAAAGAAGAATACTCTAGAGAAAACTCTGAATCACAGGAAAGAAACAACTCTCAAGACAAGTAGGGAGAAAGCCCCGCCCAACAACAAAAAAGTGAACTCCACAACCCCTCAAGCATCAATAGTTATTAGGATTCGGATACTGCACAAAATAAATCTTCATTTAACAGCAAAGCAGATCTCCTAGACCAAACTTCTTCTCCATCTATCTTCAAGAGGACGAACACAATAGATCGCGAAGCTAAGACACCAATGTCCCAAGAGCCAGAAGAGTTGAAGGAGATGCAAGATACAGGAAGATGGAAGACTGTAGAGAAAAAAAAGAAAGCTACAGCATCAATCTCGCCAAGAAAGACGAGGAGCCAGACAATTAAAAACTAAGAAAATTATAGGTCCGATAGACTAATTTGGTCTCAGTGGACGTTAACCACTATCATCATCATCATCATCATAAAGTATTCAATGACTCCGATAAACAAAAGGAAATAATAAGAATACTTGTAACTACCTATGCATTTTACAACATGTGTATAATATTTTGTGGCAGGTTCTACATAGGTTCTCCACAGGTTCTTAAGGCATAGAGTAAGCATCCCTGAAAATTGTGCCAAGGATGATCCTTATGTAGTTGATAGGTATTGGTTCTTATGTAACAACATCAATTTCATCCTCAGAACTTGTTATTTTTTTTTGCCTCTGTAACATTGAGGGATCTGTGAAGTACTACTTAGAGTAGAAACATACCGCAATATTTGAAGCTCATTGAAGATGTAGGGATAAGATCAATAATAGGAAAGTAGCATAAGAAACTTTTGATGTGTTGATAGCAGCAAGCTCTCTTCATTCAAAAACTAATGAAACTGAAAGTGTAACTTAGCATTGTAAGTGAACCGGGTTAAATTATTAGGTGGATTAGAAGTGGGTGAAGCAGAAATTTATGGAGGTTGTATGGGGGAAATAAGTAGGCTAAAGTTATGACATGATAGTAGTGGTTACATGAATGGTATTCTAAGGCTTCTAGAGTTAACCCCAAAGGAAAAAGAAAAAACCAACGATGATTTGAATTGTAAGATATATGGGCATACTATAGCGCTTCAGATTGTCTTGAAAGGGATTGTGCATCAATGTATCCATTGATTTAGGAATGGAGCTCAATTTTGCAAAACTAGTATTTAATAAATTCTCCATTTTCCTTGTACTATATTCATCCAAAACATTATTCAATGTCCTTATAGGTCGATAGCTGGAACAATTCTGCAACACATCCATAGGAACTTGATATTCCAACATGGTTCATTTGAGGAATCAACATAGCATGTTAGAATGCCCTGTTTCATGATTTTTTGTCCTTGGAAATCACTTGTTCTTAGATTGACATCCATGGTCCAGCTTTAACTTGTAAAACTAACATTTTTTTTACAACAGATGGTGAGATTACGAAGGAAAAAAGTTATGAGGACTTTCTTTCTCCATTAAAAATAAAAATGCTTACAAGTAATGCATATAACATAAATTTCTTGAAGGGCATATTGAAAAACATTTTTCATTGTTACTTGCAAGGGAGTGGTGGCCACCTAGACTACCTGACGGTAATTTGATGATAAATTTTCCATCTGATGTCTGATTAGAGTGATTCCAAAGTCAAATTGAAGTATATTCATAGCGTTATTTCTGTAGGCTACATTTCCTGGTTTAATTTCATCAATAAAATAATGATGGTTACATCAACTCCAAAATCAAATCTACATAAAACTCATCCTCAAGCTTATACAAACATTTGATTATGAACCTACTTTTTAAACATTAGATCAATTATTTCCAATGAGTTATCAATGTACTTATATTATCAATCTAAATGAATCGACTACTCCAAAGTTATCAAAAATCTGAGGTGAATGTTGTCTCATATGTATAATGACTACTCAAAGAGTGTACAAGGGTTAGGGTGCCTCTGATCTTCTTGGGTCACAAGCAAAAATAACATGCCACAAACTGGTTTTACATCATTATATAAATCATATAAGCTTTCAAATATGCATACAATAATCAAAAGATACCACCCAAGGAAAATCATTATCATCCCTTTGTATCTGTGCTTCCCGATGGGTCAAATTCGTCCTCAAAATATGAGGTACATGTCACCGTACATGGTCATCTAATTAGGTGGAAAAAGGGCTTATCTATCACTGGAAAGTGAAGATGGTCAAATCGATAGTGATAAAGGGCTAAAAGGTTAGGTTAAGGGTAATTCCATGCGTATCCATACATCATCATGAATAAGCTTCCGAGCTGGGATAATGGTGCCATTTTAGTCCTTTATTATTAGTATTATTATTATTATTATTATTTAATTTTCCAAAGTACGTGGACTAAAATGGGTATGCTACCATGGGATCATACGTGTGAAGATTTCCAAGTAGCATTTAGCATGGGGCTTTTACATGATAAGTTGTACCAATAAAACCCTAAGGAGGGCCCTTACGATGGTTAAACCCTAACTGATATGGTGTTCCAATGAGACCCTAAGGAGGGCCCTCGCGACATACCGTACTCATACATGTCCTCCCGGATTAGTTCCATTTTCTCTTCATGTTAGATTATTTTATTCTTTCATTTTTCCAACATCTCTTTCGTCATAGAGCCACCCTTATGTAAAATGAAAATAAAGCAAGGGTCAAAGACATTCAGAAATTATATGGATATAGTGAAGGCACAATGTTTAAGAGAAGTCATCCATGTGACTGCAGAATCATGTCATTAGATTACAGATAGAGAGGGGTGTGGGAAAATGGTAAAGCACAAGGTGAGAAAGCTAGTACACCAAGACACTTTCCAGGATTGTCAAGCACAACTAGGTCACTCTAATCCAACAACCCTAATCATAGAACATGTCAAAATGGGGTGAGGAGTTCATCATCTGTCTCAAGTGCCATGAAAATAAAGGAATGATAATGATGAGTCCTCTACTAGGTTCCTAACAACATATATGCATATAGGAAATCTTAAAACATTATATATATAAAATAAAACCACTCACGGCATGATTGTGGATATAGACTAAAACATATATGCGTAAAGGAATTTTTTACCAGCCTAATTTCCTCTCAAATTTTAATAATATGGGTTTCTTTGCACAATTATATTATTCTCACATTATTCTTACTTATAATACGTCATAAATGATGAATTGGATTTAATAATTTTATTTCTGATTAAGATATGAAAGATGAAGCTATATCTTTCTGGTTTAAATGTGGTATGAGATGATGAGGTCCTTACATAACCACCGTGGAAATCATACATAGTCCATGGAGTGCCTCATCATCTAGAGTATTGAATTGATATAATAAGAACCCAACATAACGACCATGGGAACTGTGAAGAGTCCATGGAGTGTCTCATTATGCATGGAAATTTTCCACACTATATTCCAAAAATCTAAAGGATTTGAAAATAGATATTCTTCAGTTCATTCAAATAAAAGAAGGCTTAAAATTTTTCATAAAACATACCTTCTTGAAGTAACCTCTCCTTGATTCCTCCTTCGGTATAATCCTCACTCATCAATACTTCTTATTCCAAGTTTCCTTCTTAGAAATTAGTACTATAGGTGGCTCTTACTATGCCACAAAAGAGAAGTATATTTAAATTAATTCATGCATCTATATGACCTAATACAAGATATCGAGGATGTAGGTTATTGAAATGGGTAGTCGGCATTCCCTACATTCACTTCTACTCCTAGTATCTTCTCAAAATTCTAAGGCAAATAATCCCTATTCTTTAAGTGCATCCTCGACAACGATGCAAAAACTAATTGTTTATTTATAGGTTATTTATTTTTATTGGAATTTAAGATACATTGTGCACATTATTTTGTCAAACCAAGGTCAGTAAGCTTGTGAGGCACTCTATGCAATATACACAAGAAAGAGGATCTTCACCAAAGTTCCAAATTACATATGTTGCAAAAAAGGAAATCCTAGTAGTAAAACACACTTGCGTATAAGAAACACACTTGCATGAAATCAAAAGTAAATTAATCTAGGAAAATAGGAAACTATGATGCTATTGATTCAACACTAAGTGAGAACTTAAGACAACATTAGGGACTTTTCCACCAAGAGAGATAGTGGACAACACTCCTAGTCCTTTATTTAGCTTATTAATCAAATTGTCTTCAAAAGCAACAACTATTCTATGATAATTTCTTCATGAACAACACACACAAGTACAAAGAATAATATGCAAAATGTAAAATTAAAAAATAAAGTATGCAATGGAATAAAATGCTACCATGAACCATTTCTATTGAGAGTAAATTAACAAGCTATCCCATGATACTAAACTAAAGCACTCTACATCTAAACTAGAGAATGAAAATATGAGAAAAGAAACTTGATATTATTCCATCATAAGTTGGACAATTTCTCTAAGAGTCTCTCTTTTGTAGTGGAGGAGGCACTTTATTTTATACAAAAACTTTCTTGAACTAAAAACCCACTTGACGATAAGATATTCCCAAGTGGATGAAGAAATCCCCTAAACATACACATGGTCATTTTAAATATGAAAATTTTTTATAACGTATATGGGCTATGGTTAAAACATATATCAACAACATTTGAAATATACATAATAATTGGGTTGACGATAACAACCTATGACATATACATAAACGAATTCCCGCGATAGTTTATTTGTTCTATAATTTTAGGAAAAGGTTCTGTGGTCGAATAATATGATGCCATCATAAACCAATCCGATGATATTCAAAATCCTTGGCCCACATGTTATAATATGTTGTCGCATACAATCATTCGTTGGTTGAATATCCAAATATAATGAATTTTTTAATGTGTTTGGTGAAACATATAATGAAGATTTTATTTCATAGCAAGATGTTGTTGATTTTGCAACAAACTGCTACAGGTTTGATTTTGCAACAAAGTTATGATTGTGTAGTAACTGCGACACGTATGATTTTGTAACGACTGTTTTAAACACATGAGAACCCTGTAGTTGCAGTAACCAACAAAATGACTTCAATCTATGGAAAACGATTTGCAAGGACTGTGATTTATGGAGAAAGTGATTTCAAAGCATGTGAAGCAAAACCTTATAGCTTGTCCACACATGAGTTGTCGGTCAAAATTAAATACATAATATACTAATTCTTTCTAATGTTAATAAAAAATCATATGAATACTACTAAATGTATTGAAAAACATATTGAGCCTAAATCTTGCATGTGAACATAAAAAAGGGATAATACATGGTTAAAAGTAAATGAAAAATGGATAAAAGGAAGGAAAGGAAGGTATTAAATGATGGTATTTTTACGACTCATCACTTATTCATTTAATTATTTTTCCTCTACCTTTAAATAGTCTTAGATTTATGCATAGACATGAATGCTTCTAGACTCTGAACACACACGCTAGTAATCTTAGTTTACCTTAATTTCATACTTAGATGTGATTTCAATTCAATTAGAATAAACATCAGCTCAATTTCATAGAATAAGTTGTCTATGCTTTCTCTTAGCTTAGAATTCATTTGCTTCTTTAGAAACAAAGTTTTAATGCTTTCTAGAAAAAAGTTTTCATTTGAACTTTCATAGAATAGATTTATTCTCATGTTCATTAAAATAGAGTTTAAGTAGTTTTCATAAAATAGACTTAAGAAGAGTAATATCAATGTAAAAAAACGTGTTGCTGCTGCTGTTAACGGAACTGTACAGCCCTAGCAAGAGAACACAACACGCAATTGCCCCTCAATGGCCTGCTACTGCTGAGGCCTTAGCTCGATCGATCCTCGATAGGACGGAGATCCTCTGCCTGATTGCCAATAAGAAAATGAAGGAACAACAAAAAAATTTACCTCTCTCATATCTGCAATGGGTCCGACCAAGAATCGACCATCAATAACCAAGTTTGTTAAAAGATTGGAATACATCCTTGAAATCTCCCTCCCCCCTACTCTCCCCCGTAGAGCAGCTCTGTCCCTGGCGGAGCATGGATTAGTTGGGAAGGTCACTGGGTTGTGGCCCTCACCCGAGACCATCCAGAAATGGGTAGAAAGGAACTGGACTGCGTCAATAAATGGGAAAATTTCAATCAGGTTCTGTGGAAGAGGGTATTAAACCTTCCACTTCGAAACCAAGGAGGATCGTGATCTGATAGTTAGGAATGGCCCATACTTCATGGATACAAGGGGACTATACCTAAATAGATGGACACCAGATTTTGATCCAGAAATGGACGTGCCCAACATTGTCCTAGTTTGGGTCAGGTTGCCGCACCTTCCCCTTCACTGCTGGGGAGATGATTCAGTTAAAGCTATAGGAAGTGTAGTCGGGAAATATATAGACATGTGTGAACCAAAGGAAAATATGCATGCATGTGCCAGAATCTGCGTAGAAGTGGATCTAGGGAAAGGGCTTCCAGAAGCGATCAAAATCAAAATGGATCATTGGACGCACATTCAACAACTGGATTATGAGCAAATCCCCTTCAAATGCAAGGTATGTCATGAATATGGTAAAAAAAAAAATGAAAATGTTGAAGACTCAAAAAACAAATGGGAGCAAGCTAAAAGGAAGAAGACAACCAACAAACAACCCCTTCACTCTTCTTCGCAGCCCCTTGCATCCTCTGACCTCCTCCCTCCATCACCAAAAGCAGACAACAACCCTCTCATTAGCCTAAATCCTTTTGGGCCACTAGACCCCACAGCCCCTCCGTCCCCTAGATCCAGATCCAGAACCCCCTCCCCCCACAATACTCTCAAACCCCCCACATCCCTCCAATCTCAAATACTCAATCTCCTCGACTTCCTTTAGTAGACATAATTCTAACAAGAAACCAGTCAAAGGAAACTCTTCAAAATGTAGAACATAAAAAAAAGCAGGAAGAAAGTCAAACAAAGAACTGAGGGATGAAGCGGCAACAAAGGAAATGGCTTTAGGAATGCAACAACCAATGGAATCCTTTTTGGGAAGAAGCTTAGGAAATAATGATAAAAGCCAACAAAGAGGGGAAGGCCCCTTGAACCACCAAATAAGCAAATAATGATAGTGATCTCCTAGAATTTCCGAGGAATGGGATCACCCTTTAAAGAAAATGCCACAAGAGACATTCTGACAAAAGAAAATCTAGACATTCTTATGATTCAAGAGACAAAAAAAATAGCCATGAAACGGGAAAAATAAAAATAAAATTAAAAATTTATGAAGGGGAAGCAATACAGGCAATAGGAGCTTCAGGGAGAATCTCCACAATATGGAAAAAGGACATTGGGAAATGATCCAACAAAAAAAAGATCAACACTAGATACAAACAGATCTAAAGAAAATAGGCACAAAAGAGAAGTACAGTTTCATAAACATATACACCCCCAATCATTACAAGGAAAAAGAGCAATGTTGGGACACCATAAAGGAAGCACTAAAAGAAATAGAAACTGGGAAAATAATTCTTGGAGGGGATTTAAATTTGGTAAGAAGTATAGAAGAAACGTTTGGAGGGACATATCACAAAGACCCATCCAGGGATGCTTTGGAAGCAATAATGGAACAACACAACTTAATAGACATTCCCCCAAACAACGAAAAATAAACTTGGAGCAACAAAAGAGTGGGCAAAAATAACATTAAAGAAAGGCTGGATAGAATTATGAACCAAAGAAACATAGCAGTAGTTCACAGCTCTATTAAATCTAAAATTCTACACACCACAACATTTGATCATAAGCCGGTGGCAATAATGATGGGCAAAATGGAAAATCAAGGACTGCTTCCATTTAGATACAGCTCAATATGGGACAACAACATGGAATTCAGTGAACTAATCAAGGAAGCATCGCCACCAAGAATATGAGGATCACCCCAGTATATTTGGGAAACAAAATTAAAAAATTTAAGAGACAAGCTAAAGGAATGGGCAAGAGAAAATGAAATAAAAAAGAAAAGAAAGGAAAACAGAGCTGCAACAGAAAATGGACAGCATACAAATTGAAAAGGAAAGCAAAGAAGAAGAAACATGATTGTTTAAGAGAGAAGGAGATATTTTGGGAAATATATAGGGAAAACAAGAAAGAGGAATAAGAGGCCAGATTGAAATCTAGAAGCCTGTGGCTCAAGGAAGGGGATAAAATCACCTCCTTCTTTCACAATACTACTAAGATAAGAAGAGCAAGAAATCAGATAGAAAAAATACAAGTTGATGGTCAAGAGGTCAAAAGTGCAGAGGAACTAAAAAGAGCAGTCCACAAGCATTTTAAAAATTTACTTTCAGCTAGAGAAGAAACGGCTGAGTATGAAAGCTTCCTACAACATACAATTTTTTTTTTTTTTAAAGAACAAAACTCATAAATTTTGCAAAGAGATAATAGAAGAAGAGGTCGTGGCAGCCATATGGAGCCTACATCCAGACAAAGCCCCAAGGCCATATGGTTACAATAGCTTTCTACAGATTCCATTGGAATATAATAAGAAAGGACTTCTTAAGAATGGTAAGGAATGTCTTAAAAAAAAAATAGTAAGCAATATAAAATCCTCCTATCTTGCATTAGTCCCAAAAGAATCCAACCCCTCCACCTTCAATACATTTCAGCCCATCTCCCTTTGCAATTACTCCTATAAGATCATCACAAAAATAATTGCAAATAGAATCAAGGAAGTTCTCCCAAAAATAATATCTGAAAACTAAGGAGGATTTGTGCCCAACAGGAAAATCATAGATAATGTAATTATTGTACATGAAGCTATACAGTTTAGCATGCAAAGAAAAGAAAATGGAATCATGATCAAACTGGATATGGTGAATGCATTTGATAGGGTTAGCCTCCCATATCTAATGGTAGTCCTAAAAAAACTTCGATTTTCAAGAGAAATAATAGAAGTCATTCAAGCTTGCATCACTACCCCTTGGATTGCTCCTCTTATAAATGGAAGGCCCATCAAATTCTTTCAAAGCACAAGAGGCCTTAGACAAGGATGCCCTCTCTCCCCCTTCCTATATATTATAATGGCGGAAACTTTAAGTAGAGCCTTTGAAAAACAAACAAAAGAAAGAAATATCATTGGGATTCGAATAGCAAGAGGAGTAAAAACCATAAACCACTCTCTGTTTGCTGATGACACTCTGTTATTGGGAGGGGCATCTACAATAATTGCAAAAAGATTCAAAAGAATATTGGATGATTTCCTACAGGTTTCAGGTGGGCTCTTAAATAACACACAATTTAGAATATATGGCTGGAATACCCCTCCCAGAATCATGCAAAGGATTTCACAAATCCTAGATATCCCCATACAGGAGAAATGGACTCATTTCTCTTATTTGGGACTCCCCATCTCAAAAGAAAACATGAAGGCAGAAATATGGACCAAACAGATTGAAAAAATGAAAAACAAAATCCAAAGCTGGGGAATGATGTGGCTAAACATGGTAGGAAGGGTGATGCACACCTAGTAGCACACCTAGCAGCACTCCCAATCTACCAATATGCAATAATCTTGGCTCCAGCAAGTGCCCATAAACAAATGGAGTTAATCCTAAGAATCTTTTTATGGCAGGGAGGGAAGCAAGATAACAAAAAATTCAGTTTGGTCAGGTGGGAGCAAGTAGTATTACCATATGAACAAGGAGGCCTATCAATCCGGCTACATGGCCTCATGAATGCTGCCTTGGGAATGAAATAATATGGATATCAATCACAGGGAAAGAGAGCTGGTGGAAAAACACACTTGCCTCAAAATACTTGGAAAGCTCTAGGAAAAGTCTGCTTAATGGAATCATCCCATCAAGACAATGTACTCAAGTCTGGAAGTTAGTAAAAAAGACAATCCCTTTAATGAGCAATCATATTTCTAAAATCCCAGGCAATGGAAAAACAATATCGATTTAGGAGGATAGAATTATGGGAAAAGAACCTCTAAAAACTCACTCAGAAATTGAAGGCATTCAAAAATGGATGAGAGGAAAAGTTCTAAATACACTACACTCAATCTCTCTTTGGAACCAAAGAGAATGGAAAAAATGGGAAACCTTAACAATCCCTGCAAATTTGGAAGTGCAATGGAGAAAATTAAGGCAACTTCTTCAAGGGGCAGCACCCATAAACTACGATGAAGAAGATGACTTCCTTTGGGATCCAAGTTGTGGAAAAGACACAATCAAGATTGGATACAAAATCTTACAAGAACAACCAAATCAACAAGACTGGGGTTTCTAGAAGACAGTTTGGAAATCTAAAAGGCTACCTAAGATCAAAATTTTCACCTGGATACTCTTAAAAGGGAAGATATTAACTAGTGAAAACTTAAAAAAAGGGCTTCCAAGGCCCCTTAAGATGTCCAATGTGCTTGCAGGTAGAAGAAACCATACAACATTTATTTCAGGACTGCATCTTCACCAAGGAGTGCTAGCAACAACTCATAAGTCCTCTTGAAATCAATATAAATTTTGAAAAGCCTCTGTTGGACTTTCTCCAAACCTTGGAGAAGGCCTATCCATAGACAACAAAGAGGAAAGTGACAATACAGAGGATATGGAAGTGCATCCCAATAGTTCTTTGTTGGCAAATTTGGTTGACGAGAAACAAATGCATTTTCAAAAGCTAGACCCAAAGAATAGGGAAAACCCTCTCAAAAACATGGGGTTTAACTTCTGAAATCCTAAATGTTAAAGGAACAACATCAACAAACTACAACACTCTTCAACAAGAAGAGAAAGATTGGCTCAACAAATCCATAATAAATAACAATGGTCAAAAAGGACAAAGGAGGAAAACTTTAGAACACACCTGGAAAATGAGACCGAGTGAAGAAGAATTTGCAAATTGGAAAAAAAATCAGAGAAGACATTGTCTCTACTTTGATGGGGCTTCAAAACATAATCCCAGGAAGGCAGGGGCAGGGGGAATTATTCTTGATCCAGATGGGAAAGAAAATGTTACATATGAATGGGGACTTGAAGAAGTCTCAAATAATAAGGCTGAAGCCTATAGCCTGTTAATGGGAACAATAATAATAATAATAATAAATGATACACGACCCCGTTATAATAGGAGACTCGGCCATAATAATAGAGGCAATGGATCATCACAAAAATCCCAACAACGAATTCATGAACAGAGCATACAGGAGAATCAGGGAGAATTTAGAAGGCTCAGGAGATGTGATCTTCAGACATGTTTTGCGAACTCATAACCAACAGGCAGACTATTTCGCTAATCAAGCAGTGAAAAGACCTGAAGGGAGCGTTCATGAAAACAAAGAGGAATATCACACCTCTGTCCAATAAGTTCCTCCAAAAGATAACAAGCATGAATCCTCCAAAAAAAAGAAACAACGAGCATTCCTAAAAGAAATAAAAAAAAGGAAGCAAGATCTTAGCAAAAGGAATATCACTACAAAAATAAGCAGAAGGTCATGAGAATTCAAAGGAAAAATCATAGAAGATAAAAAATCGCAAGTGTTCTGGCATCAAGGACGATTGCGATCATGTTCACAAGAATCATGCAACAATCCATTCCATTAGTGAAAGGCCTTGGACAACTCCCAACTTCTACAAATACATATGTAAATATAACATCTCCCGCAGCTCCAATCCTAGGCAAATTTGTTTGCTTCACTCGCCCCTCATTTCCCCTGCCCCACTCCAAGCATCCTCGCCTTCTCTAAATCCCATTTCGTTTTCTCTTCATTGCCCATGAGCTTTGCATATCATCTCCTCCTTCAAGCACCCAGCCATCTACGCTGTGAAAACCTCTAGCCACCAACTTCACTCCACTCACTCCTCCACTAGTGATCACCTTCACCTTTTTACTTCCTCCCCCACAGCACCTCTCCTCCCTATTTTTCACACTCAGGAATGCCAAGTTATATCCCCCCAGCAAGCAGTAAAGATCAGAACAAAAGGCAGGTAGGAAACAACAACAGAACAAGGAATATTTCAGGTAACACAAGGCATAGGAAGCACAACAACACAAGGAACAACACGCAGCACAAGAGGAATAAGAAGAAATCCAATCAAAAGGAATTCAACCCCATTGAAAAGGAAACAAAGAATGATGCATGCCTAGCATGAAAAGCGAACAAATTTATGATTAATCGACTATAAGAGTCATTGAAAGATATTAGATCTGAATTGAGAATGGAGTATAGCTATCATAAAAGGAACATGGAAATGCAAAAAGAAGAGATCATGGCTCTTAAAACTAAATGCATGCTCTTAGAGGAAGCAATGACATCAAAAACAATACCATGAGCCAAGAAGGCAAGAAATCTATTAACTATGACAAGAAGAAACAACCTTCTCAGGAGAAGTCAGTCTACACGCCATGAAAAATTATTAGAGAATCAATGTTATGTAAATTTTCTTTATTATTAGGTCAATATGTTAGGCAGTGATCAAGAATAGCCATAAAAATATATGAAATTTTGAATACATGCACAGGAGAAGGGATTGCGCTCCCATCTCAATGCTTAGTTTCCTTCTATGCTACAGTCAATTTTAATAGGAGCTTGACCCACCACAACTTTTGGTAATATATCCACTATCCCATCTTGTTAAAAAAAAAATAGACTTAAGAAGAGATTCTAAAAGCTTTGATAATATAGAAACTTTAAAATCTTTTCATAGTATAAGAATTTAACATAGGAAGTTTATTGCTTTAGTATATAATCAATTTCATAGAATAGAATCACATTTATTATTCATAGAGTAGAATCACATTCTCATTTCAAATAGATTAAAATTTCATTGCTTTCCAGTTTAGAATTTACTTCTTTCCATAGATCAAATCTTATTGAAGTTTGTGTCTTGCTTTCCTAGAAAATGTGTGTTCTCATTTTAGATCTCCATGATTAGGAGTTTATTTCATTTTTTCAATATTCCTATGAATATATTTGATTTTCCTTTTAAAATTGAAAGTAAAATTCCTAGCATATATTTTGCAAATGTGCTTCACAAGTGTATGAACCTGGATTGGTATTTTAATGCATAATAACTTAACTCATAATTAAATTACCCAACAACTTCTTTGATCTTTTCTTTGATATAAAATTCACAAGTTCTCATGGTTTACAAGTGTTCCACTTGCAAGCTTATGCTAAGCACATTTTCTACTTTGTTTTCTTTGCCTTTAATGCACCTTATCTCAAAATTGAACTCACTGGTCAAATACAACCAACTGGATTGTCTAGAATTTAACTTGGGCTGGTCAAAAAAGTATCTCAACCCTCCATGGTTTGATATCAACATAAACTTGCTCCCATGCAGATAGTGCCTCCACATTTTCAACGCATGCACTATCGCCGCAACTCAAAGTCATGAGTGACATAGTTCTTCTCATGCTCATTTAATTTTTTTTTACTCATAATAGACCACATGTTCTTCTTGCGCCAAGAATCCACCTATTCCATCCTTACAAGAATTTTTGAAAAACAAGAAGTCCTTTTCGGGGTTTGTTATCTGCAAGAAAGGTTCACATGTGAGAATTTTCTTAAGTCATTTAAAACTAGTTGCGCACTCTAATGTCTATTGCAATTTGACTCGTTTTCTCTTCAAGTTTATGGTTGGATGCCTAATATTTTAGAAATATTGAATGAATCACCAGTAATATCCAACCAATAATATGAAATATCTCACTTTGGTGACATTTCTGGGAGTGGACCACTCTACATTGACCTTAATCTTGTCGGGGTCCATAACCACTCCTTCCCTTGAATTGATATGTCTAAAGTATTGAACTTGTGATTGAAAGAAATCACATGTGTTGAGTTTGGCATAAATCTTGTTCTCTCTCAAAAAATACAACACTTCTTTCAAATGTTCTTTGTGTTCCTCTCTAGTTTTTGAGTAAACCAAGATTTCATCTAGAAAGACTAATATGAACTTGTCCAAATATGGGTTGAAGACATTGCTCATCAGACATGTAAATGTGGTTGGGGTATTGGTAAGTCGAAATAGCACCACTACAAACTCATAGTGTCCATATCTTGTCTTGAAAGTTATTTTATAGATGTCTTCATCCTTAATTCAAACTTAATGATAACCAAATCTCAGGTCTAGTTTTGAGAAGACTGTAGCCCCTCTTAGTTGATCAAACATGTCATCAACTCTGGGTAGTGGGTACTTGTTCTTCACCATTTCTTTGTTCAACTGTTGATAATAAAACCACAATGTGTCATTATTTTTCTTTACAAATAGCATTGGGGCTCCCAAGAGTGACACATTGGGTTTAGTATATCCTTGGTCCAACATTTCTTTCAACTGTAATTTCAACTCCACTAACTCCAGTGTATTCATATGACATGGGGTTTTCGAGACTGGAACCGATCCATGAAGCCACTCAATGGAGAAATTAATCTCTCATGGGTGGTACTTTGGGTATTTCCTCTGGAAACGCATCATTGAACTGCTTTAAGACTGTGTGACCTTCCATTTTAGCCTCATTTCTATTTGGATCACTGGTTACTTGGACTACATATAGGGCACACCCTCTTCAACAACGTCTCTTTACCTACAACGCTAACATCCATTGGACATAAATAAGCTTCCTTATTACCTAAAACATCATTTCTTCGCTTTCATCATTGAGGTAGTCAATCCATGTTGATTAGGAAGTCATACGAGCCCAACGATAAGAGATTGAGGGTGGCCATAATGGACATGGCACTTAGTTTCATGGGGAATGATTCCTCTAAGTCCATCACTCACTTTTTAGCTCCTATGGCTAGTTGAACCAACCACAATTTTTCATCAGTGTTCCTTTGTAAAGCATGTCTTTGTGATCTTCAAGCTAGTATAGCTAAGATTAGAGCCTAGGTCAATTAAAAGTGAAACACACTGGTTGGTGACCATACCTTCCATTTCGATCATCGAGGCTTGATGATTTTCTTGCATGTTGTCTAAGGTTGCATAAATTCAAGGCATGATTTAGGCCACATTATTCATTTTTTTATTTCCTATTCCATGTGGTATAACCTCGTGTAATTATGTTGTTGTTGAGGACAATCTCTCCATAGTTGGTTATCTCCATACGTTCGACACTGCAAAAGTCCTTTCCTAAACGCCTCAACCACTTTCCTTTTTGGTTTATTGGGCTAGTCTCTACTGTCAGTAGTGAGTTTTTGTTGAACCTCGTCTTTGGTGGGAGGCTTGAACTTCACATTCCTCCTTCCTTGCTTGTATGTTAAGGGTTTTGGCCCTTTTCCATTGAATTTGGTATTTTCCAATTGGTTTGGAACTTGGCCTTATGCTTGGAATGCTTGTAGCAATATTTGGCCTTCTGAATATTGTCCTTGAGGGTTCTTGGCTCATCAAACTCAATTATGTCCCGGTAAGCCTGTGGTACTCCACTAAGGTACCTTTGAATATTTTCCTTCTCATCTTTGATGTATGGTATGTACCTCAGCAAATCTAAAAATATGTTAGTATACTCAACAAAAATACGATGCCCTAGATTATTCTCATGGAATTCTTTAACATTGCTATTATAGTACCTCTCATATAGGTACTTCTCACGAAAATATTTCTCAAAATTTCTCCATGACACCTCATTCTCTCTAATGCCCTTGACATTTCTTAAATCTTCCCACCATATGTTAGTCTTACCTTTCAAGCTGAAAATAACCACTATGACCTTCATATTTCGAAGTAGTCATGAGCTTTGAAATATTTCCTAATTCCCAATGGCTAGGCTCCTTCTTCTTTGACCTTTTCATTTTATCCATTGAAGGTGGGAGGTTTGG
Source organism: Pinus taeda (assembly GCA_000404065.3). Taxonomy (NCBI): domain Eukaryota; kingdom Viridiplantae; phylum Streptophyta; class Pinopsida; order Pinales; family Pinaceae; genus Pinus; species Pinus taeda. The sequence goes on from APFE031033535.1 coordinate 43,504, forward strand.
ATTTCTTGAACTCGTTCAACATTGAGATCTTAATGCTCCTCCTTTGGTGATGGAATCTCTTAGTTGTTGTACTAGATATCTAGTTATGGCCGCTTGATTATCTTTTAGAATTACAAGGTGGGTTTTCTCCCCTCATTGTTTCTTCACTAGCTTGCCTATGTCTATTTTTCGACTTACTGCCTTATGCTTTGTTGCCTCTAGTTCTTTCTTTTGGATTTTAGAGGGAACTTTCTTGGATTGGTGTCAGCCAAGGTAGTTAGCACTAAGCTCATGTTGCTTTTTTCTTTGTAGATCTAATGGAATTTGCAAGATCAGTGCATTCACCTCTGCTTATTTTTATTTTTCTTAAACAATCTTCTCCTTGTCCGCCTTGAAAATTCTTAATTCAAATCTCAAACTCTTAAAGGTGTCCATCTAATCAACGGTTTTTTTCTCTAACTTCATTCCCACTGAGTCCTCTTCTTGATGATGATAGGATTTGGGCATGTTGTATTATACCATCCTACTGCTAATTTCTTTATCCTTTTTGGAACTTGTCTCTTCTTATCTCTCTCTCTCTCTCTCC